>KV751371.1:2123903-2160954 GCA_001698575.1 Mola mola | reverse complement strand
ACGTCACCAAACACCATCTTCAGATATCATCTAGTGAACGTGACTCAGGGATGCAACAGACATTCAATGAGCAAAAGTGGAAATATAAGTTTTCCAAAAATAGGAGCAGCCGTGCTAATGAACCTTTGCGATTGCTTTGAAGGGAATGTTGGACATTCTCTACACTATGACTACTACCCCTATTATTGCAGCAACATTATCACAGTCTGAATCATTTCGCCTCGTCTCTAAGCCGTCCACTACAGCGACCTGTTGTTCAGGCTTGTCCCACAGGACAAACAATGCATCCTTTGATGCTATCTGGCCATTCAGAGGATAGTACGTGAGCGAAAGGTCTCGGTTCGTGTCACAGACACAAGGATGACAGAAGGGTGGCACTCACCTTTCGGTGCAGAAGCCAGAGCAGGTTTTATCGGCTGAGTTGAGGCATACACAGCGGTCAGCTGAGCGGCGCCGGCGACGAGACAGAGGACTCCCGAGGCCAAAAGGAAGGAGCTTACTGTGAAGGACAACAAAACGTCTTAGTACGAGTGCTACTGGAGGTTATACATCATGTGCAGCATTCTGAGTAAATATCTGAAGTTCTCACCTTGGCGTGTTGATCCAGATTATATCCAAGTGGCAGAAGTAGACGCACTCTTTATCATCCCAGTTGTTACAGGAGCAGCGTTTAGTCCTGACCGGCCTGGGACGTGGAGTCAGAGATAGCAGCTCTTGCTTCTCTGCAAAGGGGAGTCCACTACCTAGAAGAACACAAAGGATTCAATGATGATAAAAAAAAATTCTAAATAATGTTTTCGTGTACTGTATGACTGTGCAGTTATCATATGTAAACACACAGAAATCTACTTTGTGGGCGGGCACCGACTGGTGTGGCCAAACAAATATGTCTTTGATCAATATCAAAACACATTTACCACAGTATTTTCCTATCAAAGGCAAATATGGACAGCTGAGCACAGAGCCTTGTCACAAACTCGGAATCGTATTTTGTGTACATCATACCTTCATCTTAATGCCTTTGTGAAAATCCGTGTTATTTTGTATGTCAATGCATAGCTTATTGGCATCCATTTATTTTTAATCACTTATTCTTTTATAGGGTTGTGGGGAGCTGATCCCAACAAGAGGGTAAACCCTTGATAGAGATGGCAGATAGTGATAAACAATTTGTGCCTATACACACAGGTAATTTAGAATAACCAGTTAACCTAAAGTGCATGACTGGACTGTGGGAGCAAGCAGAGCAAAGCATGCAAACTCCAGAAAGGCCAGCTTGGTCAGCAGGTTTGAACCCAGAACCTTCTTGCTTTAGGGGTGATAGCACTCCCTCTTAGAGTAAAATCTTCATCTTAACCAGTCAAGAACAATGGGGATTTATTGCAGCAAGAAATAATCTATTTTTAAAGCAAATTGATTTTTTTTTTTTTCCAAACAAAATTTCATCAACATAGAAGCAGTTGCTGGTAAACCAAGGAAAAGTTACTCACCCTCTTGCAGAGCCATGCAGATAATGAGCAAAGTCAGAGATTTGCACATGAGGGAAGCCATCATCATCCTGTGCCTGATGTTCTGATGTCTAAGAGAAGCAGAGCAGCAGTGGTCAGCTGGCAAACTCCACGAGGCGTAGACGACAGCGAGGCTGGAGAGAGCAGCAACAGGTGCTTTGTGTCTCGCTCCTGCCAGGACATCTGCTTATATTCCCCCTGTAGATGATTCTCACAAAGGCTCCTCCCACCTTTGTGTTCTCCGCCGTCTGTGCCGAGCAGTGTTGTTACACAACACACACTTACTCCACCTGGCCTCCTCACATTCCAGCAGTGACCTTAAACAGACTGCTGCCAGTGCCAGCAACAGAATAAGAAGGGTAGGGTCAACTCATGATAGAGCTTCTGAGATTTTTAAGTCATGGATTCATGATAGATTTATTATCTGCTGCCGATATATATATTTTAATTGGATTTGACTCTAAGTCTACATAGTTACATGACAATGTAAGTTTTTGTGCATGTAGAGGAAAAGAAGAAATGAAAAAGGAGGAAAACTAGATGTTTAGTAGCACCAGCATTTGAAACAGCAACGTTTGGCAACTGGATTCCAAAATACAAAGAAGGGAACTGTTGTGATTGACATGCACTCGTGCAGCTGGCTGTCACGTTAGGTTCTTGGTTCTTTTCCTGGAATGCTGTCAGCAGCTACATTAGATCACTGTCATTAGTCAGTGCACCACCATTCTTCAATAGCACATATTTTTTTTTTCTTTCTGAGGTGTGGCTGGTCAGAGCTTAAGTTTAAACCACAGACTGTGTTTAAAAACAAATACAACACGCCCCCCCGTCTACAGTGTAGGTTCAAACAAAATGCTATCCTCTCTATATTAGCAAACTAAAACTTTAAAGTCTTAAAAATATTACCCAAACATGGTTTCCGTCATTTTCATTCTAATCACGGTGATGCGTGTTCATTTTTGCTGTTACGTTTGTCTTATTGTTTGAGGCTTTAAAATGCAAGTGTGACATCATGATTGACAGCCAAGCCCGGCTGGGGATCAAATCGGACGGGTGTATGGAAGTGAAATCGATACCACGGTTCCACCGCACAATTACACAAAGTCTGGCTCCAAATGATGTCATAGGTGAAGGATGGCACACTTGTATCTGTGCTGTGTTTACTTTACTCTTCTTGTAATGATGTTTTGCTGTAGCACTTAATTATTAAATACCAAAGTCTAAAACTTTGACATTAAATATTGATTTACATTAGCTGCGAGGAGACCAACCTTATAAACAGTATGATTTCCTTTAAAGTTTTGCAATCGTAAGAAACAGAATTACGCTTGTAACAGGTTAGTTAGAAGCAGATATGATACATTTAAGTGTTTGTAAATTGATTTTCTCAATTGATTTAACTTAAAGGTTTAAGACTCGAGCAGCTCTCATATACAGGAATTGAAAAACAATAAGAATATAGAATAAAACAGAAATGAAAAAATGAAATTGACTACGCATGTTTCAGTACATATGATGTGTATAGGAGTGTCAGTAAGTGGTTCATCATGAATCACTGACAACAGCTGCTGCAGCTGTACAAATCATTCAGATATGAGATATGTTCAACATCCTCTTAGGTTTTGAGCTGTACGTCATCTAAGCCACTGACATGTGCTCATTTTATCAGTTGCCATAGAAAATGAAGAGTAACTACCTCTTACATATAATGTATATAATAACACATAATATAAATATCCACTAAATCTGTCTGTGTACCTACTACTACTACTACTACTCTTTTGATTAATGCATTAAGATATAAAATAATAATATTTGAAGTTAGCAGTGAGAATGCATTGGCAGCAAAAGGTTAAATAGGTTACGAAATGCCTTATGTTTTTCCTTGTCTCCTTTTTTTTTTTTCTGGACGCCTTGGTCATGGATGAAGCCGGAGGCGGCACAGGAAGAGACGATCAAGGAAACACGCAGAGTGTCGCATGTGCCATGCAGCTGATATGAGGATGATGAAGTCAAGGGGAGCCGTCAGCACCCCCGACAGGAAGGTGAAGTCATGGCACCATCACCCCCCCCTACGCCACCACAGTGGCACACTCGCATCATCTATGTGTGGAACATGGTCTGACCTTGGCGAGGAGATACGCAGCTGCCTGCCACATCAGCCTTCTGCAAACCCACACACATGTCACCATGCATAGATTCCACGAGCACAAACCCACACTGCTCGTGTCCATTTACACTGCCTATCTCTTACCGCTGAAAATAACGTCATGGGTCTGACCGCACGGTCCAAATACATCATGCACAGACCCTTCCTCGTATCAGCTATAGAATGAATTACGTAATTCAGATCCACAGGTATGCACAGTCACACTGAGCTAATGAAGAATGTGTATTTGATAATCAGATAGCACTCAAAGTCACCGTCTACAAAGAACATACGCGACAGCCGCATCAGTTTCATGCTTTTATTGTACTGACACTAAAGCATTTACAACAGGGTGAATAACTTTTTCTTTTTATTAAGATACACTTTTATTTCACTCGTCATATTTTACATATGTGCTGTTTTTGTTACGCCTCTACATTATGATTTATCTCTTACCGCTACTGATTGTCATAGTAACTATTGTGCAAAAGTTCACTCTAATGATACCAAAAAAAAAAGATGATGGAAATGACCAAAATCTAAATATTTTGCATTGTGTAATGCTTCCCTTCATGTCTTTTAAAAAATATTTACACTATTGTTTCAAATAGGACCCATTCTTTAAACTTAAAGGCGGAAGTTAATAAGTCACATTTATAAAATAAATGTATTCAAAGACTATCTAAATCCTATTAACCTGTTTAAGTTTGTTTAAAGGTCTTCCTGGTTTTTCTTGTGTACATGTTGGGTGATTAAAATCAATATTCTGAGGACAATTGAGAATAAAGTGTTCAATGTTGCATAACAAGTCAGTTAGATACAAGTGAATCTGGTAGGTGTCGTTTTCTGGCTGAATGAATATTTTCCACGTTCTAAGACCCAGTTCCAACCAAAGCAGTCACCAGACGCAAAAAAAAAAAAGAAGCAAAACAAAAAGAAAAGAAACAATAAATATCGTAGTTCAATTTCTTACGTCACTGAAGAGTTCTGAGTTTGGAAAATTCTTGTTGATGTAATGAAATGGAATTCTGCATGTCATACAATGAGACCGCGAAGAAACAGGAAACAAAACAGTGCTGAAGCACTTTGTGAGTTTATGTCATGGTTTATAGGGGTTGAAGGGTGAAGGAAATGCCAATGGCTGTCACAATGCAGAGATACTGGCATTTGACCAAGTATTTGTTACAGTGGATGGAAAAAAATATAACTAGAGCAAATATTTATCCCCTGGTGCAGCGGGGGGGGGGTAAGCTCAATCTAAAGACCCCCTTCCCTCCCCTTCATTTCCCCTTCCCCTTGTCCCCTTCCTATGCTGCTCTTTCCAGACAAGGCAGTAAAGCCGCATGGTGACTCTGCAGTCGCAGTATAAAATATGTGCCCTTATCTCTTTCCCACTTCCAGCAAGGGCTAAGGCGACGGAGGAATGTGAGGCGGCACCATGACAAACAAATAGCAGAGCCGAATTGCAGCATGCTTTTAAATTCCTCAAAAAAAAAAGCCAAAAAATTCCCCACACTCACAAATGGTGCCGTCGAAGGCCAGTGTGTATTGAGACATTCAGAAATCACGATAACAAGGTCTGATTTGTCTTTATGCGATTTACGTGCCATATTCACCTCATGAGCTTACCGCTGGTAGGGTTGCACATCATTAACTTAGCATGGTTAATTTCATCTGGGGTTACTGTTAAAATTCTTCTTGGATGCTGCTTTACAGCGTAGTGCATATAGGTAATGTTAACATGTAGCCTTTGACCTGTACCGGATTTGGGAGAAATCCCCATCGGGCCAGGACAAGCTAAATGTTACCAAAATTACCAACAACACCAGTTATTCGTCATCCTCAAAGCCTTTTTTTCGTAACTCTGATAGAGAAAAATGCTGGTGTGGTGTTCCAAACAAGGCTATTAGAACAGAATAACAGATTGATATTCCATGTATTTTATTTTACATGAAATAAATTCTGAATGTATTCAAGTTTAACTTCCTGAATTAGATTACCAAACGAGCAAACTTTTCCGTGATACGCTTTTCTGCGATGCACTAGTACTGAGTAATTGAGTACCTTAAAGTAAGGAATATCATAAGACCAGTTGGTAAATAAAATAAACGTATAAATTACCAACAAACTATTTTTGACTTCCGCTTCCGTGTGAATCAAGCATTAAAGGGACATGGCTTTAACTCACACTGTCCTTATTAGGGCTTGCTTCTCCTGCCTCTAATTAATCATTAAGACAGTCAGGAATGTGACATCACATCAGAGAAACACGCCAGCATGTCATCTGAGGGCTGTGGGTAAAAACAGGAACCACACCTGGCAATGGATGACGGAGTCTGAGGTAAAGAAAGGAATTACAATAGTGAATCACATAACAATCACAGACAATCCTGATATGAATGAGGTGGAGACTATGAGCAAAGGCCTGTGTGAGTGGATGGAGCTTTCGATAGCAGCGTCAGTGCCATCATGTCACTGAGACTAGAACCACCTGCTTGTTTTGATGGAAGCTCTGAGTCATGTTGTCCTCATAGATGCAGTATAATCTCTAAAAAATGTTATATTGCATCGTGCATTTTTCATGGGATTCCAATAGAAGAAGTGAAACGGCATTATTAAAACACCAGACAGCTACAGCTAAGAGCTTCAGATTAAGTCAGTGTCAAACATGCATGTGGGTGATTCATCCTCAACCTTATCAGTAATAAAGTAGGTGTGCACAATCTTAGCTTTCTCTGAAGATTTCAGTTGTTTTCTATAAACATGATCCACTCAGCTATCAGAGATCATGATTCCACATTGACCAGCGACATTGGTCAAGTATCATTTCAGTCAGGCTGCGTTTGTTGATCTTAGACTACATGTAAACATTAAACATTAAAAGCTCAGGTAAACGTGAAAAGGGCTAACCTTAAATTTAGAATATACAATATCGCAACTTCTACTGATTACAAGACACTACAACAATCTACGTAACTAATTTACTCACTATAAACTCTTTTAATGAGAAGCTAGATAAATCATCGCACACAAGTTTTAGCTTTTGGTGACAAAAAAAAGTGTGAACCAGAGCAAGAACAATCAGTAACACACAGTATATTAAGATGACACACTGTATGTTACCCAAGGCATTCTTAAACTGCATATAAAAAAAAACAAAACAGGAAATACAAATACATTATTATTACACATTATGTAAATAAAATAAAATAGGAGACAAGTTGTCTCTGAATAACACATCTATCTCCATTGCTGAACTTTAATTTTCCCCATGAACTTCAGCTGACTCATATTATGTTCAAAAGGCAACTTCTGACTTTAATTATGATACTAAACCCACTGATACTGAAAACAGTTCGCGTGAAAAAGATGGAGAGAAAATGAAACTGAGTCATCAGTTTTTCAATGTGGAATGTGAAGAGAACCGTTACTCATGTTCACAGTAAATTTATCTCTGCATTCAAGAGTGAGAGAAAAATATATTTCATGTTTTTTTTGTTGTTTTTTTTTTTTTTTATGTCCTCTTATTAAAATCACTGTTAAGGGACACTGAGTTAAAAAAGGATTTGTTTAAAATTGTGCAAAAAGGGGTTTCAAAGATGGAGGGAGGCATGCTGGCGTAGGAATCCTCCACCGACGAAAAAAAAAGTGAGACTTAGCCGATAACCTGGAGAACATACAAGACCGGAGCTGGATCTGATAGTCAGACAAATTGGTATGAACAAAAACACAAGCATGACTTTATTCACAGCAGATAGGTGCCAGGCATATAACCACAGGGCAAAATGAAGGCAATGATGGACCGATGTTTAAATGTTGTGGGTCTCCTCGTCAAGAACTATCGTGTTGTTTGGATCTTAAATGAGCCCCCATAACATGATGCCCTTCTTTGGAAAAAATAGCACAAATGTACTCAAAAAAGGGGCAGCTGTTAGCACTGTTGCCTCACAGAAAGAAGGTCCTGGGTTCAATATCCGGGTCAGGGTATTGGTCGGTGTGGAGACTGCATGTTCTTCCTGTGTGTGTGTGGGTTCTGTCTGGGTACCCCTCCCACCGTCCAAAAATATGCAAAAAGTGGGTTTAGGTCAATCGATTACTCTAAATTGCCGGCAAGTGTGAACGTGAGTGTGCACGGTTGTTTGTCTCTATACGTCAGCCCTGCAGGTGGATTCAAATAGTCATAATCTGCCATTCATAATTGACAAATTTTGGGGACGATATGCAAGTTCTCATAACATCTATAAATCGTGAATTTTTTAATATTAAAAACATTGTTTCAAAGGTCATATCAGGGTGAGTGGTCAGGTTATGGCCTCCAAGGAATGAACGTAGGTCTTTGTTATGTCCCCAAAAGCTCTGGAAAAGTGTATTTTCGTATGTGTGTGATCACATAGATGATCTATTAGAGGAAAGAGTTTCCGTATATGGGCCACTTGACAGTATGATGTCATCCCTTTCACTACACATCCTCTCCACATGAAACCAAAGCGGCATAAAAGCTGCTTTCTCCTGCCGCCCACTGGTGACAGGCGGCTAGTTCAGATGTGGGAAACAATGACAAGCTGCCTTCATGAGGACAAAGCAGTAAAGAACAACCCAGATAAGAAAATATATGATTAGGGCGGGCCATAAAACCGATTTTAGGGAGTGAGTTTTTCATTTTCACTCTGAGAGGTGAAATTTCAACATCAAGGGCACCTTTATATAACCAGAGACGCAAGGTTTTCTGTTTTCTTTAAACTCCCTAAAACTGAATTGAAAGGAAAGACTACAGTAAAAGACATTAAAAAAAAAAACCCATAAAAATTAGGAAAATAATTCTGTAAACAAACACACAAAAAATAATATATTAACACTGTTGTTTAAGTGAGCGTGTGCTAAACCAAGCTCCTGTTATGTGCTGAAAAAGACCATGTTGAAGCTATTTAAAGGGTCATTTTAACCATATTTAAAACAAAAATGGTTTCTACTGCATGAAAAAATATTTGGCAGAGAGGTTATAGGGCTTTTCAACAAAAGTAACAGGTGCCAAAAGGATGTCGAACAAGAGGTCAGTGAAATCCTTCTTCATGATAAATACTTCACCTTCACAAAATACATTATACATAGCTTGGATGTAGACTAATCCTGACGATTTCCATGTGCCTTTTTTTTTATTTGTACTGCCAATAAAGTGGAAGTTACTGAAATACTGCATTGCTCACAGCATTGAGAAATTCTTTCCAAAAATGATCAACCTTCTGTCTCTGGACTTTTTCACAAGTAAAATCCTGTTCCAATGTGTTTTGTTAATGATTTAATGTAACTAACATGTCTTACTAAGCGGTCTCATTGTATGACATAACCAGGCTCCCACTGAGGAGACTGGCTTCAGGAAGCCCATAGTATCCCTGCTCTTTTCTAAAGTCAGCTGGGTTGACTCTGGTTTTATAGATTGGGAGGTACAGCTCACAGGAAACAGCTAGTCATTTGCAAAAACAGAGAATGAGCTGTGTGTTCCTTGGGATATAATAGAATAGTTGATTTTTGCTGGTTAATTCATTCATCACAGCAGTAAAAAAATGAAGATTTGGTAAGGAAAGAGCTGCAATATATATATAGCTGAAAATAATAGAGTAACCAAATACTAAACTACTAATCTGTGTTAATATTTCAAAGTGGAACACTGTTTGTATGATTGACCATAGATCTAAGCAACAAAGCAGACTTTCAGCACACCGTTTTCAGAGAAAATAGTCAGGTGATCTATATCACAAAAGAATAAGAATTGGTTGAGAAATGTAATAATGCATTCTTTTTTTAGTTAGTGAATAAGAGATTCTGCAAAAAGTAAATATTGATTAACTACCTTCAAAATGGCTCTGCTCCTTTTTATCACGTTCTGCAGGTGACAATTGTAACCGAGGCATCATGTTTTGGGGTTTTCCACCCGTGCATTCGGTATTTGGAAGTCAAAGGTCACTGTGAGCTCATTAAACATCCAACAGAATTCAAGATAAATGTCTAATAGGACAAAATGATGAAGCAATTAAATTTCGTACCCAAAAGGTCAAAACTCAACTTCACTGTGATCTTGTGTAAAAACTACGTAAAACGCTGCACATTGGTAGGTTTTAACCCTCAAGTATTTTAAGTCGTACATGTTTGAACCAGACAAGGACATAGCTTTACGGGTACAAGGTTGCCTACATGTTGATGCATCAGAATGGTAAGTTTCTATGATGTTAAGCCCCTCCCCTGCACCTTGTCAGGATTGGTTCCTTAAGATTTTATATGTAGAAGAGCCAGGCAATCTGAATTTGTTTTATGGAGACTATCATTGGTGGATTACAAGACCAGAAATCCTCAGCCATGATGTTGACTGCTTATTTCAGTCATGATGTGTCACAGTGCATAAAAATCACCATATGGACATTCGCATTAACAAGGCCAAAAATAATGATTTCTATCAAAGGCAGCCTTTAGAGCTGTGATGAATTTATTTATGTCCTGTGGTGAGTTCAACAAGTGTATGAGGAATTTGTGGTTTACAATTTGGAGCTTCTTTAAAACAGTATCCATATTTGAAGCATTGTAGTCCCCCACAAGGTATTACTGATACTGAGCTTCAGGTTATTCTTGTTGTGCCATGTGACAAAACTTTCTATCAGACCTCTGTACTCCTGCGTAAAAATAGTCTCCAACTTAAGATGGCATGTTGGGCTGAGGCATTTAACAACTTAATAAATGGATCTTTATTCTGGGACATCACAGTGTCTGCTTTATGAGAGAAGGACTTGTTTTCTGATAAGAAATTCCCATTAAACGATTTTATTGCTTGGAGCCCCATCAAGGAAATGAAAATGGTTTACCTTCATTGTGTTTTGTTTTCACTTTTGTCCAAAAAACTTAAGAAATTAAGTCAAAAATTATCTGAACGATTAAATAACATAAGTAAACAGAATTTGCAATTTGGGTAGACAGGACACATTCATTTACATTCAAAAATATTTCAAATGTGGATTTCCTAAATGTCATGCAGCCATTGATTTCCATTCAGTTCAAAAATACAACAAGAAAAAAAAACACCGCCTGTAAAAGAAGACTATATAAATAAAAAAAACACACGAAACACAGATTTAATATAAATCTGTAAAAATTAGAAGTTTAATGGTAAACATGAAAATGGCAAAGTGATTGTATCATTTAGAAAAGCAACAACACAAAAATACATGTATCTGTTTATGAAACACAAACATAGTATGTACCATAGCTACCATGTACATGAAACAGTTTTTCCTCTGAATATCAAATTATATGTCAGTGCACTCCAAAGGTCTTAATCTGAAATTTGCTATCCCAAAAACATTACAAACAAGGTAATTGTAACCCTGTTTCTTTGAACACAAACAAAGACAACAACAACAACAAAACAAAACTGACAAATAATAACACTCACAGCGTTTAAGAATGACATTTCAAACCACAATCTTCACGTAAAATTGCACTTCAAAATACTGGTCGGGGTGAATAAATATTTTTAGTACCTTTCTATATCCATTGTGGTAATACAGTACATTAACACGGCAATAATATATTAGAGCTGTCAAATGAGTTAATGGGGGAACTGATTTATTTTCTTTAAATTTATTACTTTATTTTCATTCCAGCTGCTTTTGCATATAGTACAGAATTTGCATAATAGCACAGAAATAAATTAACACAGGTGACATCAAACAAGAGGGTAAAAAAAGATTTACAAAACATACTGCATATCTAACATAGTGTCTATATATATTATTCATATAATTACATAACAGCGTCATTCATAAGCGGTGCTGAAGTGCTCTTGTCGTTTGCCTTCCGTCTTCAAACCAGTGCAGTTTTCACAGCAAACTCTGGTTTGTAGACTTTCAGTCTTTTGCACTGACCCTTTAGACTCCTTTCAGAGTTGCGACTGGGAGTCTTTTTTTTTTTTTTTTTTTTTTGGCCTTGGGTGGTCTCAGGGTAAACACACCTCTCTGTGAAATCAGTGTTTACTCTCTGATCCGGCTCTTGACTGTTGTTGGACACCAGAGCATCCCTGACTCTTTCCATGTAATAGAGCATCCGATTGACTGCTTCCCAAAACGCCCCTTAATGCCTTTGGGTCTGGCAACCTGGCTCGGCTGCTGGATGATGTCTCTTTCAGAGAATCTTGGCACTGCAGCAGAAAAGAGGATCTCCCCTCTGGAGCTTCACTGTGTCTCCAGGATGTCTCCATGGGGTTAGCTATGGCACTGCCCACCAGACTGTACAGAGGGAGCAGGGACCGAGGCTGAACCATGTGAATCCCCCCAATGGGAATGAGGAGGCTCTTGGCCCTGCTTGGCTGCTGGGAGTGCAGAGGGAGGTGACTGAGGAGGTTGTGGGCTCCTTGGGGCCGGGTAGGATATGGACTAATGTGGGTGGCACCAACCTCATCCACAGACTGCAACAAAACAAGGAGAAACAAAACTTGAATGATTCTGCGGGGGATTGAGTCACTTCACCTGAAACAGCCAGTAAAGGCAAACCTTTGATTTGCTTTTGCTCAGATGGTCAGGACCATGTTGCCTCCAACTTATATACATACTATCATTGTTTTATGGGGAAGGAGGTGTTGCTGTTCATTATATTCTATGTTTTAGACTGAGGGTTTGGAGTGCCACAGTTAGGGTAGACTATTACTCTGTTCTTGGTTCAAGCTCTTTGTGTAAATAAAAAAAACATGATACGACAGGTTGTGACAATGGGAAATGTGGCTCATTCTTTTAAATTGCATGCATATGTAGGTGGTCCTTGAATGTCTTTCACTAACTATATTTTTTTTTTTATTTATTTTTAACTTAAACATCAATTTTACTGCAAACTAGCTCTGAGACATTCAGGCAATAACCTCTGAGGTTGTGCTCTGGTACATCAAGATGTTAGCAGCATATCCTTTAAGTCCAGTAAGTTGCAAGCTGAGGCCTCCGTGTATCAAACATATTTGTCCCGTATATCCCACAGAGGCTGGACTGGGTTGAGATCTGGGGGATTTGGAGGCCAAGTCAACAACTTTAACTCATTGTGTTCCTTAAAACCATTCTTGATCCATTTTTGCAGTTTGGCAGTTTACGCTGCTAAAAGAGGCCAGTGCCATAAGGGAATACTGATTCCATAAAGGCGTGTACTCTGTTTTCAACAACATTTTAGAGTCAAACTAATATCCATTTGAATGGCAGGAGCCAAGGTTTCCCAGCAGAATATTGCCCAAAGCATCATGCTCCCTCCACTGACTTGCCTTCTTCCTATAATATATCGTAATGACATCTTTTCTCTAGATAACTGATATTTTTGTCAGACCAGGCCAACTGTTTCTATTGTTGTCAGTACAAGTACTCTGACTGTTATTCAGCTAAACAGCACCATATATGCACTGCACTAGGTGTTCCGACACCTTTCTGTTAGAGCAAGCATGATTTATTCCAGCAGTTAATGCAACAATAGCTCTTTTGTGGAATTGGACAACATGGCCTACCCTTTGCTGTCATGCGCATCAATGAGCCATTTGTGCCAATCACTCTTCTGGCAGTTCTACGATTGTCCTTCCCAAGACCATTTTTATAAAGAATTAACCACTGGATACCATAACACCGAAAAAGTACTGCAAATGGAGAGATGCTAAGAGCCAGTTTTCTAGCAATCCCCAACTGGCCCCTGTCAAAGCAGATCCCTATGCTAGCCTATTTTTCCTGCTTCTAACAAATCAACTTTGAGGACAAATCTTCACATGCTGCATATACTTTTTTTCCCACCCACTGACAGGTGCTACTGTAAACCAAATAATAATAATGTTTCTTACTTCCTATCAGTAGTTATAATGTTATGGCTGATCGGTGTATATTATTGCTCAAGTACAAATTACATTCTTAGAATGATGTGCCAAATAATATTGAAACATAATAAAATTAGTAGAACCATGAGCTAGAAAATGTTCAGTATGAGAAAGGTATAAAGAAAATCATATATAGCACAAAAGGTCATATATGTACGCATTACTATTTAGGCATATATAAAAACGGCTGCTCTTACCAAATACAAATACAGTTGTACCTACTATGAATAGATATGAGATGTGTGGGGACAAATTGGTGGGGTTAAACCAATACATAACCCCAAGTTCGGACTAGACATGTCTTATTTTATTCTTCTGCAACAGTGAACTAAGACTTTCACCTACGTTGTTTACATTGTTGAAATGTGGTTCCAATGTCTGGATTGGTCTGACTCTCGTTTTATCAGCAGCTACCCATGGAAAACACGTTTCTATTTTGTAGCTCTGCTGCATTATTTTAAGGTTAAGGACTGCAGGCTGATATAAAACAAGAGAGTTACCTTTCCTTAAATTTCCAATAAATAAAAATAACTATGTATACAAGACTATCTATATTAATTCTAAATGTTGACTCACTGGGATTTAACTGAGCCACACAAGATTAACTTCGTGAACCCCAAAGCAGATTTATTTAAAACTCTGCGGTCACAGGTGAGTCGAGACAGCAGTTTGAACAAAAGCCATGTTTAGACCAGTGTTAACTGTACACAACAGACGAAAAACACAGCATATTGACAGATTCCGATCACTCATGCAAAAAAACAATGTTATGTCACTTTTTAAACTCAAAAGCTGAAGTCACTTACCATTCTTGTGGTAGACGGCCAGTCCTTTGGGGGAAGACGGCCCTGACACTGGACAGAGACGTCTGCTAGGGAGCTCTGAGGCCTAAATGAGTCAGATTCATGGGACTGGACTATAACAGGATAAAGCCCTTGAAAAGGGGAGACTGGTCTCAAAGTGGAGGTGGAGACACAGCAACTGGACGAGGACAGAGAGGAAGGGGGAGCGGGGGAGTAGGGTGGCCTTGGTGACGGGCTGCGAGGCAGGGACGACTCCCTCTGTAGAGTCACACGTGGGGTGTTTGAAGATGGAGAACCTCCTGAGAATGCTGATGCTGAAGCATCGGGGCGTCTGCGGGCAAACAGGGCCCTCCTGGCACTGGCAGAGCTCTTCGGAGCCCAATCCCTGTGGGGTCGCGGGGCAGAGGTACTGGGTTCAGTCTCCACTGGCTGCCTTCCTGGCTGAGATTTCTCAGTATCAGATGAGGTGGACAAAAGCTGACACAAAACGTTGGACTTGTTGTTTTCATCATGTTGTCCAACCTCCTCCTTTGCATTGTCATTGTTATCATGCCCACTTTTCCTCTCTTCAGTGTACTGATCATCTTTTTCTTTATCTGGGCAAACTGAAGGCTCTTCAGAAGCTCCTAGGACAGGAAGAATGCTAACTCCATTATTTAATTCGAACAATTCACTAAAGTGTACACCACGATATTAATAGCATCCATTGTGACATCTACTGCACTGCTACCCGTCTAGGGAGAGGGATCCCTCCTCTGTGGTTCTCCCTGAGGTTTCTTCTTTTTCCCTGTCTAGGTTTGTAGGTCTAAGAGTAGAGGGTGTTGTTATGTACCGATTGTGAAGCCCTCAGAGGCCAATTGTTATTTGTGATTTTTGGCTATATAAATTAAACTTGATTGATTGATTGATTGAATTTAATTCAGGTCATATAAAGAGTATATTCAATTTGGATGTTCCTGATTAGACCTTATTCCCAATAACACATTTTGCCACATGTTGGCTCTGTTTTAGGAGTATGTGTATACTTCGGACATTCGGAATATGGGCACTACGACAGGCGGTCAGCTCTGTGCACTGAAAACCAACCAGTCAAGTGTTGGCAAAATCGAAGCAGCGATGCATGCACAGAGGAAAGCCCACATTTGTGGTTGGAAGGAGAAACACACCTACTTTTCAACATTGCAAAACACTTGATTATTAACAGGTGTCTGAACAGGACTTTTCAAGAAGGTGGTGGAACTTCATTGCATTAATTAGTGTATGCAGCGCTGCATGTATACAGGAAAAGTATTCATTTTCATGTGCCATGTTAACAGCGGAATAAAGGCAAAAAAAGAGAATATTGTGTTCATGAAAACATAGTGAATGTGACATTGTGCAGACATGTCCAGGAAATATTATGGAACTGTAGTTTCCACTCGAGTAAATTAGGTGGGTGTTGCGGTCCTTGTTTCTCATGGCACACCTTCTCGCACTTTAATTTGGTATGCCTGAGATCTTGATATGCTGCTTACTAATGTTTACACGTTAACTCTCTTCAAACAAATGTGAAAAACTTAGTCGAAGTAACACTGTACAAGCTAACATAGTTAGTGCACTGTTTCAGGCTATTAATCTTGGAGAGTTCATTCATGTGGCTAAGGTTACAGCAACTGACATACAATAGTCATGGTTACTACGTAAATGAAATGTGTGGGATCTTCTAACCAATTAAAATTAAAAGCAAACAACTGCAGCCGCTCATTAGCTTGATGGTTTAATAGAAATAAAACCTGCTGAATGGTTCAAACAGGGGTTTTGGGTACATTCCCCAATGTTTTTAGTCTCTTGTTGGTCCTGTCCCCAAATGTTTGAAACTTGTTGCTGCCATCAAATTCGGAGAGAAAGAATATATTTCAAAGAATTAATTAGGTTGATGGGGTCAAAGATCAATTATATCGATCAGGTAGTGAATAAGCACACAGGAACAGCACTGGGCATTGATATAGTAGTTGAACCACGTAATTACAGTGTCGTGTCACAGACATTAACCCAAAAATTAACAATTTGGTGTAATTACATGTGGGAAGTCTTAAAGTTCTGACTGATTAAATCAAAACTTAATTATCCACAACCAAGTGTGCAGAGGGCTAAACAAACCAGTCACAAGCTTGTTTTATGAGTTGCACAGTGTGGAAGCTATGAAGAAGCTCTGGGTGATTTTAAAACGGCAACACTGAACAAGTCACACGGTGCTGAGCAACAATGAACTGGGCCTTGCCTACCACACTGTATAAAGAATTTCCTTCATAGAGTAATGTTGGTGATAAATGCTAACCAGCAATCTAACACTCTTTAGTATGACGCTAATATGAGTGCTGTTGTTAAGCATACTTAAAAAAATAGCGTGAAATACTTGTTATTAGTACATTTAGTACAACATTTTTAAAAATACAAAAAATATCAAGTAGTATTTGCCTTGATTTGTGCCATCTAAATAAGTTTCTTTTCCATGTTCTTTCGATCTGAGGTGCTCAGTGAAACTTTCTGTAAAGAAAAAAGAAAGTCTGGGCTTAGATCATACAGTATACTTCTAGAAAAACATGTATTTTACATTGAATGTCCTTACCTTTGTCTTTGAAAGAAACATTACAGTGTTTGCAGTTATATGGCAGTGATTCTGTGATGTTATTGGTGCACTCCTGCAGCACAATGGTGTTCTTGAGGTGGAATCTACAATCCTCACATTGGCTCTTCCCTCCACATTCACTCTGGATGACGGCATTCTTCTCATTTGATCTGTAGGTGAGAGGAGGAGAGAGCAGAGATTCAGCCTCATCTTCAGAGCATCACCCTGTCAGTTGTCTCTTGATGTCCATTAATTTTGGAACGACAGTAACAATCAATATGAGTGTAACTGGAGCTCACTGACAGGTTCAAGGCCGCTAAGTGCATATATGCAGCTTTGTTGTGCCTGTATCTATTTATCTGTTTGGCCTCGACTACATGGCGAGCGCATAATGTGGTAGTCTGCGAGCATGGTCCACCCCTACATGTTCCCTAAAGGTCCCCTCAGCTATGCACTCTCTTCAGCTTTAACAACGCAGCCTTCATAAGCCCAAAGATGACACCCCCTCCCTCCTATTGCCTTATAACCCCATCACAGTTCACACCATATGATGCAGCCCAGGGTCCAGCTGCAGCCAGCCACAATAAACACAAGCCAGAGACGGAGGGAAGCCCTTGCCGGGACCAGCTGCTGCATGAAAGATACAGAACACATTCCTACAATAAAAAAAATCTGATTAGCTGTTTTTCCTTCTTTTTTCACAACATGATAGGTAAGTGGGACATGGGACACTTTGCCAGAGACTACACCTGTGTGCTATACAGTGACTATAGTAATAGGCTTTTCATACAACAGGCGCCATTTTGTTCCCTAATGACAGCTAGAAATAATGTCTGTCTTCAACCACGTAGCTGCCTCAGTTTTGTCTCATATCCTTCACTGGCACTGAGCAGAAGAGAAGCAAGCAGGTGAGAGGATGACTCAGTTCTTTAGGAAGGCTGTGGTGAGCATCTACATGAGTCCAAACAGGGAAGCGCTCACAGACATGCTCCCCAACCCACAAAGATGTCACCTCTCTACACTTTTATGCATCATAACACCCCAGTGCTTAATTTGTGACAGGTATCGGAAGTACTCAGCGTATCTGCTTAACTTCATGTAAAGCCCTAACTCAGGGCCAGAAAATCCCCAAATAAACTTTGTTATTAATACAGACTTAAAACAACATTTCTGAACAAGTCTCTTCAGAATAGCAGCCTCCATTTTTGACTATCTTTAATGTTTACTTCCTGCTCATTCCATAAGTGTCAGTGTCAAAGAAACATGCTACCCCAACATGAGAGGCTATGATTGTTGGTGTAAATGTATATTTGCAGGTGCAAAGGAAGCTACATAGTTTTCTGGCTTCAGAACATCAACAGATGGGCTCTGTTTGTGCAGACAGACAAGCACTGGTCTCTCCAACATGATGGACAGACAACATTTTTCAAAGCATGCCACAACATGTGACGCAAGCAATCAACATTGTATGAGCTACAACATGCTCAATGCTGTAAAAGTAGACAATATGTCACCAGCATGTGTTCTAATGTGCCTTATGTAATGGTGAGTAAGATCATACTCACTCTCTCTCAGCGATCCAAACATCGGGAGGTCTCTTTTTGCTGGAACATGACTGTGCTTCCTCTTCCTTCTTCTTATCTTCCTCCCTCTCCTCTTTCTGGTTTGAGATGTTCTGTTGTTTTTCTAACTGTTGTCCCTTCCCGTTTGCCTTGTGATCTCTGCAGTACAGCCGGCTGCTATAGACCTACACTCGAAAGAGACATGGAAAAATTCAACAACTCTACTCCACAATGCCCAGGGAGACAAAAAATGGAAATTCACATTGAACATTGTGTTTGATGGCATTGGCTAAAGCAAATGTATTTTTCCTTTGGGTGTACTCATTACAAGTCTAATGTACTGTTGGCCAATGTAATTTAAATTTTGAATATTTTCTGCCTTTTTCTGGATTAAGGTTACTGTGATAATTTAAAAGATCTTACAATACTTACACCCACTTTGCTTAATGTACTTTACACAGCACACAAGAGGACAAGCCAGTGAGGAGCGCTATGCTAACCTATCTCCAATGAAAATAATGCCATCTAAATCAAAAATCACTTTTGCATTGCTCTAACTCAACTTAAAACCAGGTAGTATCTGTTGGTTTTACATAATGTACAGTGTAGGTCACATTTTTTCTTGTGTTGTTTCCCATCTACTGGACCTCAAGGGGGTGCGACATCAATACAATGATCAGCTAAGATAATAAAGTAGACAAAAGGACCTGTTATCTAAAGTCCAGTGGAGTACTGCTGAGTCAAGCCATATAATGCAGTGGACAATTTCTTGTAACTTTGGCAACCAACCATCAAAATACAATATGTTACTTACACCCTTCATTGCATATCATTTATAATCTCTTAAAACAGATTTTGGAAATTCTCCTGTAGAGATCATTTAACATTGTGCTATTCACCAGAATTGCAGACCATTGTAATCTGTAGTGACAGTTGTAATTACCTCAGTGTAGCAGGGCCCCTTGTTGTCCTCTTGCTCCATGGACTCAGATGTGCTAACTGACATAGGGGATAAGGTGTAGATGGAGGGGCTGAGCCTTTGCTTACACTGCAGCAGAGACAGAGCTGTCTTACTGGAGAGGCCAGGTGGGTTGGGGTCATAGCCGCTGGTGGACCACGATGAATACACTGAGGGCCTCTGTTCATCCAGAGTAGAGGGGTTTGGTTTAGTGTAGTTCAAATAGCACCAGCTATTACAGGTGCTGGAGAGCAGACTGGGGAATGATGATCCAACATGCGAGATGGAAGAACAAACACTGGGCAGACATAAGTGACTTTCCCCTTTGAGTTCCTGATTGCGTGTGTCCACGGAGGCCTTGTTGACACATGCCACCTCCCTCTCCTCTTCTTCTTCTTTGACTCGCTTTTGCTGCTGCTGTGGCTCAGCACGAATCTCTATACTGTTTGAAGGGGAAAGATTACGTTTGTTGCCCCCTGTACCTGATGTCCTCAGGTCATCGCCAGACCATAATTGAAGGTCTGGACTCCTAAGATCTCTGTAATCAGGTGTTGGGATGCTTGTATTTTGTGAAACAGCATCAACCTTCTCCTGGGACCTTGGAGAGGTGGCCTGAGATAGGGTGGTGTATATGGCACATGCTAAGGTAAGAGTGTCTGTTTGAAGGCGTACTGCTACCGTTGGAGATGTGACTGGCCTCAGCAACTCCTGACTCAAAGTGATGAGAGGGACAGACTGCTGAATGTGGGAGCTACTGACTTGAACCTCTGAATAATCACGATGGAGTAAAGGAATCTCTAGCTTCAGCCCTGTGGAAATTGGGAGGTAGTGAGCCCTGGCTGCCCCGGATGGTCCCTGTTTAGGATAGGACTGTGACACTTGGGGAGGGGGCTGCATTTTACAGACGTGTGAGTCCTCTTCTTTCACAGGATCTACAGATGTACAATGAGTAGGGGAGAGATCTGTGCCGCCTGTCAACTGATTAGTTTGACTTAATTTCAACTGAGAAAAGATTGGTTTGCTTTGTAATATTACTTTATTAGGTAAGCCTGTCTCACGTGATATAGGAGAAGTAGGGGGCCTACTGTAATACATAGACGTTGGGCTTGTTTGGGAAGATGTGCTAGGACTGACACGTTTAGGACTACGGCTTGGTACATTACACTGCTCCTCCTCTTCCTCATCTGGATCTCTGATAGCAGTATGTCTCATAAGGAGACATTTTCTTCTTTCCCTCCAGCCAGTTGCTGATCGCTCAGGGGACAAACAACTGTAGTCAAAAGACTTACTGCGGGTCTCAGTCATCAGAACACTCGATTGGGAGTCATGAGGAGCCTGCTCAGATGCGGAACGCCTCATTTCTCTATGCGGGTGCACTCCGGGAACAGTCAACATGTGAGGAGCTCTTGATTTCCTCAGTGGTGTCAATGTTGCTATCTCCATATCTGTTCTATTTGGCTCTTCAAAGGATGTGGAGCGACTCGATGCATAAGATGCGCTACTGTCCTGACTAGGGCTGCGGGGCAAGGATATAGAGTCAAAACTGGATTCCCCGGAGGACTGGGTAACTTCTTCTAGACGTAAGCGCTTCTTCTTCGGAGGAAGATTTTCAATAGGAAGCTGGGACAGGGAGGGGCTTCTCTGTGGCCACTGAAATTCATCACATTTGTCTGAATGCTTTGTTGTGGAGGATGGCTCTATAGAGGTCCGTGTACTCATGTTGGAATCCTCTGTGACAAGTATTTCTGGAACCCGCACATTGTGTTGGTAGACCAGCCTAGGGGTTGTTAATTTTGTGGACTGTTGTTGGGGTTTTTTCTGAGGCAGCACTTGATTTTCTTCATGAGATGAAGAGCTTTTTGTTGCCTCAGTCGCTTGATTGTCACTGGACAAAAATTCCTGTTTTTCAAATGAACTAGTATGTTGTATGACTGAGCAGGTTTGCAGCACAGGTCTTCTGGGGCCCACATAGACTACACTGCTTTCATCTTTACACTGCTCTGAAAAGAGGGCAGGAGATGATAATGAAGGAGATGGGGGGTCATCAAATTCAAAACTCTCCTCTTTCCTCCTCTTGCGTATCATTGAAGCTCCTGATCCGACTGTCTGGTTAATTAACTGTGAGCACTCCATTTGACTAATTACCTTTTCATCCTTTTCATTTCTGGGATGATGTACTAAGCACAGGCTTTGCTTGTGCTTCTTATACCCTTCCCAGTCATTGCATCCAGTGCCACAGGCCTCACACTCAAATAGCTGCGGCTGACTTTGCTTGTGGTCAGCCACAGTGCTAATGATATCAGGGTGAAAAGAATGAGAACTGTGTTCATCTTTTGTAGGTTCAGCACCAAGCGGGATTTCAATAGCTGGCTGCCGTCTTAGCATCCCATAACGGCGGGATGCTGGTCTTTCAGAAGGCTTTTGTTCATCAAAGGATTGACTTAATGGGAACTTAGTGGGGGTGTCAAATTGACTTTGTGCAGTTGGCACTGAGTGACTTCTCACCATAGGGGAAGATGTTTTCCCAGCTGGCTGCTCCGTATTTAGGGATGGATGATGAAATTTTTCACATGGAACTCCCATTGTGATTGAGCCACTGTTTTTAAACCCCTGATCTCCAGTTTTTGGGCTATGAATAAGTGGTCCTTTCATCGATGAACTCTTTTGGGACTCTGAACTATTTTTTCTGGACAGTGAGAATCGTCTTGGTTTTACACTGTCAATTTTACTGGTGTCCACCACGGCTTCATTGATAGTGATGAGTTTGGTGATATGGTCAATGACCTGCTTCTTGGGGACTGTGAATGGAATGCTCTTGTCCTCCTGACCAGAGGACTGTTGGTTATATTGCCGTGGCATCCTCTGCAGGTGTCCGACACGTCCATACTTGCCAAGGATGATCTCTGCATAGCTTTTGGCACTTGTGTTTGGAGGGCTGTCCTGTGACTGCTCAGTACTTTCCGAGCGAGAAAAATAGCCAGATTCTGTGCTACCTTTACTTCCTAAAATTAGAGATGAGGCCTTATCATCAGATGAGTCTCGAGCACCATGTTTTCCTCTACTTAGACGTAAGGCCAGCCTCTTTTTCACTGCGTACGAGTCATCAGTTCCTCCAGTCAAATCTTTGGCCCTGTCTGTTTCATTACTTTTAATTAAGCCTGCGCTACTTTGTTTTGCTGTATTTGAAAATGCTGATGACAACTGTTTGGTTTCATCTTCTGACTCAGTGACCTGTTCCTCTAATGACCTTGGCTCCCCTAGAGCCAGACCTGCTTTCACCCTGTGTGTATGTGATTTGCGGTGTTTGTACAAGTTACTCTTGGTTTTAAATGAGAAGCCACATGGGGCACAGGGATAAGGTCTTTCCCCTGTGTGTGAGCGAATGTGTTTCTGTAGGACACTAGGTTTTGCACATGCACGTCCACAGTAAGTGCAGACATATTTTCCTGGTCTCTGAGGCTTACGATCACGTTTCTGTTTCAGGGTTCCCTCCTGGGTTTCTGGTTTTGTCTTGATGGTACCGCCTGCTGAGGAAGGAATTTCTGGTGGTAAACTAGAAGCTGTGGTTGCTTTTGTTGCCTCATGTTTGTGTTCCAGCAGAGTATCTGACTCAGTGTTCTGTCGCTGGTGCCTGAGACGTTTACGCTCAGAATGCTGCCTCCTGGACTGTCTGGGCTGCTGTACTGTGCCATGAGGCCTTGGGGAGCCAGTTTGCTGTTGCTGGTGTAGCTGAGAAGGAGACTTGGACTGCAGGTCTCGGCGATGAGACTCTGATTGACAATGCTCTTGTCCTTGGGACTGCTCCCCAGTCGTTAGGCGATTATGCAAGGCCTCCATAAAATGGAAGGACAGCCTCAGGTAGAAAAGTGGGATGTGACTGCCTTGGCCAGGCTACGGAATTCAAGCCAAATCATTAACTGGATAATGAATGTAGCGTAAGAATATTCTATCCATTCATTATTTCCAGTTTTTGTTCACGATTTATTGCCTGACAATAGGCAATTTCAAAGAATACAGCTGTGGTATGTCATGCACTGAGGAGGTAGTCCTTTGCCTTGCTGACCTGAAGTATTCCATCTTGAAGCACTCAGCTAGTCTTGCTTCTCCACAGTCAGGTGCTCAGTTGACTCAGTTGAACACAGTACAATATTCTTCTGTCTTCTCAACATGACCTGTGAAGACAAAAAACTTATACAGGCTGCTTCATACAATTTAACTTTGAGACACAGAAAACCCTCCACTTGCCAATTATGGATATTCATGTTTCATGTGTTACGTAATCACGGTATGTGTCATAATATTCAGCTTTCACTTTGTGAAATGTGTACTTTTAAATCAGAATGGTTTATGTAATGTTTTTTGTATAAAAATATATTAGCATTCTGTGAGTAAATAAAAAAAACAAATGATTCCGCAAACATTCCCAGAGAGAGGCCAATGCCCAGTAACTGTGACAGGAACATTCCCATAACAGTACAATTTAAATGGCATCATTGTATTCATTGTTTTTTTTTTTAAACAGACCTTGCACTCATTACACATTCAAAACAGTGAGCCACAATATAGTTCTTTTGGACTGCAATTCATATCATATACAAAGAGATTTGCATGACAGAACAAACAAAATTAAACTGAATGAAAAGTTCGACATTTTCACAAGGAAATACAAGATTAAGAGGGTTCAGGAGGGACTTACTTCTATTAAAATGTGTTGCCATAGCAGTGCCTTTTTGTTCTCTAATCTTATTAAAATTGCTTGCCTGTTTCTGGACTGCATGTGAATCTGTAACATTGTCTCTTCATACTCTGTTAATAATTAATGCTACATATTTGACACATTGTGTCAGACCATGTTTTCTTCAACTCCACAATTAGCAAACAGTGCTATTGCTGCAAAAGAGCACAAGTGGCCCTACCTGTTCCATTGCTTTACAGTGATGGGTGATTTATCTGATTACTTTGCAAAATGAAGGCAGGGGATGATTTTTAACTATGAAAGCATAGAGAAGGATGTCAACTTCCAATGTTATTTTGTGCCAGCATACTGAAACAGTAAACAAGGCATCCCACGCACAGACCAGCTGGTTTTTTACACCCACGTTCTGGTGGAAGAAGGCAAAGCTGATGGATTATATCCAAATTACTGATAACAGGTTGATAACCATCTTTGGTTGAACTTATGGGAGGAATATATGCACATATTAGATGATGATTAATCAGCATTGCTTTTTAACAATATGTAGAGGAGCATTAAGATGTGTGGGGCAGAAATCTGCTGCAGTCAGACTAGTAAGTGGTAAATGTTGACACACAGACAGACACAGGTAGTGTAACAAGACTAGGAGGTTTTTCGAGGAGAGTCAGAGACTTAGTCGTGTGACTGAAAATAACGCCTCAGTGCTCAGACTGTTAGAACTTACATACTCTGCATGTGGCCGACAATGACTGAAGTAAAATAAATTTCAGTTGGAGTTTTTTGTGGTACAAAAATTTTTAAAGTCATGCAACACATCTGCTCATTTACATTTATATATGTCAGAGCTCCAACATTAACACAAAATGATTCATTTACACCTCTATGAACCCAGCAGGCATTTTATGCATTTCCCTCACTCATCCCGTTTCCCAGGTCTTTGGCTTAACATTTAATGCATTCAGCTGTTTACTGGGAAAATAACTACCTAGTAATATCTGATTATTAAAGTCCTTCAAAAGAAAAAAATCAACATACCCTAGTTGTAACGGTAACTCCCACGTCTTTGAGAAACAATATGACAATGTAACCACTTCACTTTGAAACTCAAATATTTCCAGTGTCTTTTGCTGCAAGGTCATGTTTTTCCGCTGTGCAGAGCACATAGGTGAACACAGTTCAAATTATGTGTCTGAGTGCTCCTTATAGGCCTAGTGTGACTTCAGAAAAAAAAGGGCGAAATCTACTAAATTGCCTTAAGTGAGGTCACTTGACACACTTGAGTCAGAGGGCTTTCAGACAAAGGGATTTATTTCAGTTAGCCATCCCAGTGAGTCAGGGTGCACAAATCCAAGTTCATGGAACAGTCGCATATCAATACAGTGGCTCTTCTGGGCCAATTCACTGGAATGCAATGCAAAAGCACTGCAGTGAGAGTTGAAAACAGACAAATATGTTTTGCTGACATTTATTTAAAAATTAAAATTGAATCAATAAAAAGCTTGGAACCTGTTTTATGAGTTGAATTAATCTCTCTACCATGGTTTGTGATAGTTAAAAATAGTGCAGTGTGGGGGATGACGGTTTTTTTTCGGATTCTGAAGAGAAACGTATGGAAAGCCAGGCTTAGTTCAATGTAATGTATCATAATTGTTACTAATGCCGTTCAGCTAATGTTCACCATGGACATTAACTAAGCATCAGTTTAAGAGCTTTTAGTCAGCATTAAACAGGAGATATGTCAAATATAAATACTGTATTTAGTACACATTCCAAACATCTGAAAACAAGGTACTTCACAATCATAAAATTGAAAATTCTGATGCCTTATGGTTGTAGTGTACATATTGCGGTGTGTGTTTTCCAAATCTGCAAGTGATAAACACGTCATCTCCAGTGTAGGAAAAGAAAATTCTCATCTAGACATTTGTGAAACACTGCAACCATTAACACAGAAAGAGAATTTTGTATTAAATGGCTTTTTAAAAATCTTGTCAATTTCCTCTTCTCACACTAATGGGCACCCAGCGGTGGTTCCTATGGTAACGGCCCTAAACCATGTGGTAGCAGATGGAAGGAGAGCTGGAGGGCTAAATTTATCTTCCAGCATCCTTACTGACTACAGAGAGACGGAGAGAGTGAGCAGGCGAAGGTGCCTCGGTCCTAGAAGGTACAGATTTCTTAGAGAGAACAGCGCACATCTCAAATGAAAATCAATTATTTTTGGAGTTTTGAATTCATACTACGCTGTTACTCCTTCATTCTTTGAGGATGAAACAGAAGGGAAAATGCATTCTGTACAATACTGTACATGGGTATGGCACTGGATCTACATTACTGTAAACAATTCAACTGCAAAAAACAGTTTAATCCCTAAACAAGCTGGACCTAAATGGGCAACATTTTAAATGAAAAAGTGACAGTATTTCAAAAGGCACAGCAAATGTATGGGCAAACACTGCTGCAAGTAATGATTTTAATTTCATAGTTTTAATATTAAGCCGACCATTATCGCCGACCACCCCAAAGTCACATCTTTAAATTATTTCTTTTGTCCAACCAAAATTTCAAAAACCCAAGACTCTTAATTTCTTATCCTACATGACAGAAAGGCAGAAAAATCCTTACGTTAAAGAACATGTTTCACAGATTTCCTAAAATTTGACTTTAACAGTTAAGGCATTATCAAGGTACTGTAGTTGCCAACCATCAATTGCAGCTCTGTATAAAATATGTATACTGGTGTGAGTTAACACAAAACAAGTATCTTTTTAAAATTTAAATTTAAAAGTTACAACTTAAAAAATGTTAATTCATCATCTTGCAAATGGTCACTTAAACAGCACAACGAATGCCCTTATCTGTTGTCTCTCCACAGCTATGTCAACAAAGCATTAGCAATACAGTCAAGTCAGGGAGTGCAGCTTCATCAGCAGCCTAACAGTGGTGCTCTCCAGGGACAGAAGAGAGCCGTCTGGGAGTCAGTGCATACATAGCCATTCCTGTTTGAGTGTGCTCCTTGGGAGTGCTCCCTAGTCGACAGGAGCGCATGCCAAGCATAGGAGGTGGATGCACGGCACAGGGAGCTCATTCACTCCCAGTCTGAGCTGTGAGCTGTAATACATACACAACTCACGGACCACTCGCTGCATGCACTCTCTTCTTCATTCACACACACCAACACCTTCTCTGCAGAAGCTGCACTGTCTGCACTTGTTTACACCATGAAAACTGCAAATAAATCCAACTCAGTTTTAGACAACTCAGCAAATATCCACAAATGAATCCTGTATTTCTTTTTTTTCTCCACCACTCACTGCCTCATTGATGTAGCAGCAGCAACAAAGACCTGAATGGAGAAAATCCCCCCAGTCCCTCACATCACGTCACTCACATCCCCTCACATTATAACCGAAGCAGATGACAGAGAGAATATCAATAGCTTTTTCCATTTCTTTTTTTACCTGATAGCAGGTGGTGCCGTCCTCTGATTGTGAATGACTGGAGACGGGGAGAATGGAGAGCAACCGGAGGAAAGGTGAACGGAAGGAGAGAGAAAAAAGGATGAATGAGAGTGACGGTAACGAGAGAGGGGTAATTGAGTCTCGGCTCTACGTGCACTGAGCTGACAAACAGGTAGATGAGTGTATTATGCGTATGAATGAGGAGGAGGGGACACTCTCTCCCTCTCTATCTCCACCTCCTGCATAAATACATACACCCCCCCAGTGTCTTTCAGGTCAAAGTGAAGTAGCAGCTCCTTATTTGGAAGTTGACGTAAGCTTGTGTTTCTTCTGGCAGTGGGCTCCGGCTACACAGCTGGCAAAGCGGTAAGAGGTATAGGGGCAGGATCAGTGGTCGGCGATTTAATTTGACTGGGAGAGGGAGTGGAGGAGGTTACTTCGTATTTTCAAAAAAACAGTATGCCCATTCAGATCTCACTTTCCAGCGTAGGAAAGTGGGGGGGGGGGCTTTTGCATTCTAAGAAAAACCCTGGAAAATTTGAAAAAATATAGGGATCGGTTTGAGGAAAAAAAGGAATGCAGGAACTCAGTTTTGTAAGAGCTGCTCTGGAGAATGTCTACATACAGGCTGAAACGAGTCCAGGCAGCTCTGACATCACTCTCTGCGCTTTTATGCCACAGGTATTTTCCCCCTGCTACAAACTGATTTTTTTTTTTTCTTTCATCAGCATGAAAGCCTGCAGACATGTGGAACATTAAGGGAATACCAGCCGGTGGGATGAAGGCAGGCGGTCAGCTGCTCATCTGGCTGGGCGTGAAAAGGGGAAGCTGAAATGGGAATGGAAGAGAGCCCAGAGTGTCCATCCTAGACTGGGCAACAGATAGTCTTTGTGACTGGGGCTCTGAATATCAAAAATGCTTTTTGGTAAGGCTAGTTATCACACTGGACGAAGGCAAAGACTATTCCTTGTCAAACAGCAGGTATACTATTACCCAACCCAAAATTTACAGCTCATTAGAGAGTTACCATGCTTTTACTCATTTTTTTTTTTTAGTACATTTTAGGGATACAAATATTTTAAGTCAGACTCCAGCCACTGATTGTATCTTTAAAAACTAATTTGTGATTCGTAAAATTTTTGTCATGAATAAATCTTTTATAATTCTACACTTTTGCCTCCAGGTTGTGGGGATCTATGAATATGTACTTTAGCTCTGCCCCTCACCTGTGGCCGGAGCAAGCACGAGCTTACCAGCTCTTTTATCTTCAAACCGTCAAACTAGTTTATTATATGCTGCATAGTGGCAAGCTCTAGCAGTAAGACATACATGTCAAACCAGACACGGATTCCCAGGAAGATGAGGACAATCTAAGTGTGATGCAAGGTTGCCAAAAATTTGATGCATCAGAATGGTAAGTTTCACTTCTACAACATTAAGCTCACTCGGAGTCATCAGGATTGGTTCCTTAGGTTTTCCATTTTTAAACTCCCTAGGCCAGCAGCCACAGAGTAGGCTGCAAAAACCTTGAGGGCAAATGCACACTCACGTACACTTGTTTTATACTCTGATTGTTATCTTGTCCAACAACCTACAGACTTACACCTTTTCATTAAAAGAGTAAAACCTTTTTGTTTATTCGGAAACAACTGTCACTGAGACACTTGTACTGGAAGTACAGAGTAACTGCTGATCTGCTGCTGAATCTGGGAATCTGGATAAAGTTCCACCTACTGAGTGGCATTCTAGTTTCATTTTAAAGTGTTTAATTGTATGAGTGTAAATGGATTTTCTTGGATGTAAGTGCGATGTACCCAGGCCAATAGTTGAAGCTTTGAAAGTCATGCAAAAATGATGAAAAACATGTTGAAAACCAATCAGTATTTCTGATGTTCTTTGGTTAACAGAAAGTCAGGAGGACCTGTGAAATGAGCTGCTCTTTTAACACAGCTGTACACGTTCTTTGAAAAATTAAGTGTACATTGACTGGAACAGGAGTAATGTGCTCATATTTCTTAGACTCGGTAATAATATTACCAGCATTCCGCTCAAATTGGACTGGGGAAACAGGAGCTCTGGATGATAACTGGCATCCACAGCTTCATCAAGTTTAATTTGTTCCATGGCATAACAAGTGACATTTGTGCTTTGAGAAGAGGTCATTGCAGTTAAGTTGATAGGCTCTGATGGTCTCAGTCACTAGTTTTAAGTCTTCCTGAATACAGCATGATATACATTTTGTACATTTTGGTCCTATTTAGATTAAAACCGTTTATAAAACAGCATTGGCTGTAAGGGCATGTCTACTTTATGATTGAGAAGTTGCTACCATGGTTTATCCCCTGGTGGGTTTGCAGTCAGATCTGATCAGTATTGAGTTATGTAATGGCGTATCCTTCCCTGCTCTATCATCTCATCCAAAGAACCAAGATGGTAAACAACATAATACTAAACCCAAGGCCTCAAAATAAACCCATGACTTTGATAAATGCATGCATCAGCACACATGTACTGTCACAGCACTAAGGCAGAAGTGGCCTGGGGAAGGTTTTACAAAACACATGTAGGGATAAATACAATTGCTGCAATACAATGATGCGACGTACTCTAAGCTGCAACTATATTCTTTATAGTTAGAATAATAGGATAATGGATAAACATAATTTTTTCATGGCAAGGTACAGTATTTTTGTTATTTTATTATACATTCCAGCCATTTATGACATATTGCTGTTTATTGAAGCCTTAATCAGCTGAAAATAAAGGTGTTTTTTTTCTGTCAGCACATTTTGGTTTGCTGTCGTTTTATTTAACTACAGCGTGAAGACTAATATTGGCTCAGCAAATCGGTCTCACTGCACTTGTCAGCCTTTCTAGAGGTGACAGAGCTGCCAGTGTTGAGCTTTTTCACAGGGGAGGTTTGCCTCTGTGCAGCTGGGGCCTGTCCGGGTGGCCTTGTCACAGTGTGAACATCATGGAACAGGAGCAGGAATATTTCTTTTGTTAGGAATGTGGACATAGATGGGATGCAAACAAGAAGATAAGGGCTCACCACATGGTTTGTGTTTTCGTTGCTCAACCCAACAGTGTGAATTCATTTTGCACCTCAAGCTACACAATACATTAACATTTAACAGCATCTGAATAAAAGAAAGGCTATTTTTAAAATGCAAATTAAAATCTGGCTATATTTTACTTAAGCCATCATTTTCTGTAGTGTTTATATCTCTTCTAAAGCATGTGTAAACCTGGGTACATAATGCTTCATAGAAATGTAATGTTTCAAATTGTACAAAAATCACCACTTATGGGTGTTCATGGTTAAAACAGGTTATGCATTTCACCTCAAGTGCTTTATAGTAAAGCCTTGTGTTTTCCCCAAATTTAACAAAAAAAAAAAAACCCCAACACAATCTGGGTTACTAGCAAGGACTGATGCAAGACAAATTGGTGTTTATAAAGTATTACATTAACTGCTGACGCCTGAATTAATTAAACATATATTAAAAAAATAATAACTATTTGTGTTTTTGCTTTCAAGCGGATGCCATCTCGGCTGCAGTCTGAATGCAAGTGGTATGATGTGAATTCGCGACAATTGGCATTAAGGGGTTAAATATCATGTGAATTTACACATCTCTATATCTGAAATCTAGCGTGCCGTCTCAGAACTTAAAGCTCTGTCAACCTACATTTTAGCAAGTCAAGTGTAAACGGAACCTGTTTCCAATTGCTGTGATTTCTACGCACATTTTTAAATGTTAAATCGCTAGGAACAGAGGTCATTATCCAGTAGTGATATTGAATCTATCAATATTTGTATCACATCTGTATGCTCACATTTGACTATGTTGCAGGTAAGTGCCTTAACTGTTTTATAACCACTGTAGGGATGAGCAACATCTACAATATACATTCTTACATCATAAATGATATAGAGTACATCATCTGAGATTTTGGGTACTGTTATATTGTAAGATGAAATATGTGTTTATTCCTGGTTTTAAAGGCTGCAATACAGGAAAATCATGTCATGTTCGGACCTGTCCGGAGTGTTCTACCCATTCTTATATTTGATTTCATCCACTTTAGTCATTAAATGCACATTACTGATAATCGTTTGTCGAAAACCTTATCTTGTTAATTTTTTCTCAAGTGCCAATAGTCATCCCTACAGTATTTTTGCATGATTGATACCAACCAATTGATTTCAAGCATATGCTGTTGAGCAAAACTTTGCAGTGCCACAATAATATTTGTCTGCTAAGATGTTAGACTGACTTTCTGTGTTCACAGTAAAAACACCACCACATAAATTGGAGGCTATCAACAGTGACTAAATGTCTGATACCGGCACATACCAACACACTATTTATTAACTTACGTACTTTAAAATTTTGCAATATTGTTGACTATAAAATTGCACAAATAATGGTCAAAGCACACAATAAATTGCTTCCCAACTGTATTCAGAGGCTGTTTACAGAGGCTGTAAAAAGAGAAAGTCAGTATGAACTTAGGGGAAAAGGTATGTTTAAAAAAGCAAGGGTAAGGACAAAAATAAAGAATAGAATCTGTCAAAGGGTTGAACTTGTGGAATAGTTGTAACAATGAATTAAGAACGTGTAGGTCACTTTGCACTTTCAAAAAAATGTGTTAAGTAAATACAAAAGTCAGGTATAAGCATTTTGTTTTGTATATTGAAGGTATTTGGTAAATCTGATTTTCACTTCTGTAATGCTTTTGTTCTTTTCATGATTGATAAAAGCTGCCTATCTGAAATGTAAGAATGGTAGGTAAAATAAGCTACAGCTTCAACCTGCTTGTTTTTGGTTTTTTTGTTGTTGAAATGTTGTTTCTTTTGTTACTGTCTGTATGTAGACTGACCGAAATAAATCAAACTGAACACTTATATCGGTGCGACCTTGATTGGTGTGCGTTGAGTGTCAGCAGAAGCATCCAGGCTCTGGACGGTTCTGGCTCCATCCTGCAATGCCCCAGAGGGAATTTCTAGGCTCTGTGCCACCTGTCAGAGGGGAGGAAACACAGAATCCCCCTCAGCATCCCAGCACTCTGGAGGCTTCATATATGGCCCCTAAAAACTATCGAAATACAAGAATCTGTCACTGCCACTGTCTTTTATAGCACAGGGTGGTCTAGAATCAACCTCTGTTACTTCGTGACTTCTAAAATGCATAATCCCTGACTTTTTGGACGTGGGATTGCATGTTCTTTGTGAAAGGTTCAAAGTTAAGAAAGCAAAGAAGCGAGACTTTTTCATGTACAGTTACAGTAGCTGGTTTTAAGAATAACAGCAAGCATGGGTCTAGAAAATGGATGTATTTCAACAGTACATGTGGGTAAAGCCAGCCAATAATTAATTAATAAATAATCCAAATATATAGTCACATGTCCATCTTACCTGCCTCCAGACAGACCAGACTCCATTAAACTACCAGCAGCTACAGGGGAACAGATACCCCTCTCATACATAAAGTGCCCTGGTGGCCACAGTAAATAGCAGTGTGACCCTCACATGGTAGGCAACGCTGTCCCAACTTATAAATTGGAGAGAAATAGTCTTCGAAGCTCTGATAAACATGAAAATGTGCTGGAGATTGCTGGATGACCTGACTTCCATTTAGACCATGTTGACAGATTTTGTGCAGAATTCAGCTGTGGTGGGTGGTGCTAGTTTTAACACTAATACCAAATGCTCCAATAACATACTATTTCAATGTGTGTATAAACATACATTCATGGACCAAAGAGGCCTCTGTTTGTACTTGAGGTGCCATGGTTACGATTTTCACAGTGTGCCACAGGCCCGTGACCCAGAGGTTACATTGGTCCTGTTTGTCATTTTGATGGAAAGGGTCGTAAAAATAATGTCATAAGATTGCCCACATTGTTCAGATCTACAAAATGATAGAAAAGTTTCAGATATGTCTGTTTTTTGCAGTTTTGGAAAATAATATACATATAAGCACACTGTCACTGAAGTCATAGACCTGCATATTATGTGTAATAATACATTTTAATTTGTCAAGTACGTTATTATGTCCAAGTAAACAGTTTCACTTTTGAACCCTTACTAAAGGGAAACCAAAAACAGATACATAAAAAGTTTTCAAAGAGAGGGTTTCAGAGTAGATCAGAGGTGGGACAAACTAAGTGCCTTGCAAATCCCAAGTGTGCCCAAATGTGGAACAAAGTTGGAAAGTGGTGTGTCTGTATCTCAATCTGCATGTAGAAGTGTGGTTTATTAGATAATCAATGACACCAAAACACAATGGACAAGCTCAACATTGTTTTTTATTGCATGAATATTTTGGTGCAAACATTTATTCAGAAGAGTCATCTACCTGCATTTGGGGTTTTGTGTAAATTTATTTTCGACACAAGGAGTTGAAGTTAGTTGATTTAGGAAAATATAAGAAATACTTTATTAGTACTTTTTAAATAGCATTACTTCTCAATCTTTAGGAGGGGTTGTAGAGTATAAAGTCAGACTTGAGTCAGATTCTAGTTCATGTCAATGGACTTGCCTTGCCTCTGGAGTGCACCATTATGGTGATGTCTAGATAGAGGACACATTAGATAGCATCAGTGAATGCAGCCTTATGTCGCTGTCATTTTACACTCTGCTCTTTGTACAGCTTAAACAAACTATACTTTAATTATAAATCAGAGAGTTTAAAACAGTCTGGCAGACAGATTTTCTGTACTTTTTTGCAAGGCAGACTTGCTGTTTTGGCTTAGTATAAAGTCACAGCATCTATTAATCTTAAGCAGTCTTTAGCCGAGCAAAGTGCCTTCTGCCTAGCTTGATGTTAAAGAGAGACATTAAATTGATTTTAAATAGATCTTCTTCTCTAAAAGAGTTTTGCACTTAAAATGACTAATTGAGACAGCATATACAAAATAGGAACTAATATTATACTACTAATGCAGAACTTATACATAGTATGTCTTCAAATTTAGGTGGTTTGTGCAGTTAGTTTTTACCAAGGGACAAGGCACAAGGAAAGTAATCAATAAATATGAGTGGCTGGTTTTTGTTTTAGTGTCTGACAGTTATTTCACCACCTTTGAAATTCTTTTGATCATTTGGGTGCATAGCAACAATGCTACTATTAGTTTCTAGACAACATAACGTCTAAGAACAGCCAACTCATTGTCTGCCAGTGAGTTAGTGTTCACCTGTCTGAAATGGCTCAGAGGCCTGTCAATAATGTGTCATGCATTCCATTTTAATTGTTGCATTTCAGACTGAGACTGTATATTTATTTTTTGACCACAATTTCAGCCCCAGTCTTTACATATCCGCAAGATAATCCACCATCATAGTCATTTTGAGCCTGGAAAAAACCCTGGAAGCTGTGTCGGCCTAAAGTTTATGCGGTTCCTGGGTCTGAAACACAGGCTGATAACTGCCTGTTCTTCATGGCAGAAGAAATTAAATGAATAAGTAGCCACACAAGGACTTCCAATGGTGACAAAGTTTAAAACAATCATTGTGATACTGCCTAAAACCAAACTATTTGGTTGGAGGTTCATTTTTCGTTCTTTAAACTTTGTTGAACCCTTCAGCTTAACCAACAGTAATCACTCTCTGAATAAAAATTGTAGCATTAATATTTACAGAGGCTCACTGACAAAAGTTTCATTTAGGAAAGTGCCAAAATAATTTATTTAGAGCACCGACAAACTAAATATCTAAAAAAAAACAGAGGCACAAAGAACCATTGTGCAAGCACAGAGAAAACAGGTTGAAAATAGAGGAAATGCTAAATATAGGAAAAATGACCAGCCACATTCTATATTTGCCCCCACATCTCAGTGAGCTTGTATCTACCAGCGTTTGTGGTTTCCAGGGTGGGAGTGTGGGTTTTGGTAAGGTCGCTCATTGAAAATGCTAGTCTGTTTGCAGTCATCCCCTACATGGTGACAAAGATATCCTACTGGAGGCTGCACCACAAGCCAGCCAGAGCCAACATCTCCTTACGACTGTGCTAATCAATACTTCTCAACTTGTACAAGTCATTCATGGAGACAGAACACTTACAAGTGAGATTCATCCTACCTGTTGTCCTACCCACATTTAAACACACTTCTCTACTCAAACAAGTTGGTTGAGGTTAGAAATAATAAATAAAATCTAGAGATGCCCGGTTGCAATATTCTTGGCCAATTCAGATGTTAGTGTGACCTGCTGATACAGGTTTTTGCAGATTTCTATTTTCTTTTTTTAAAATCTGCAATTGACAGCATATACAAAAATCAAGTTTTCTTAATTTTTCTTCAACGTTTTATTTATCATTATAATTTCAAGAAATTATTAATTTGCCTTTAACACGTCTTAAAAAAAAGAGCGCTTTGTGACTGGAAATACCTCTAAATATTGAAGTATAGCTGCTGGAAATCATCCACCCACAGTGGAGCAGTCAGGTTTAATGCTGGCGTCAAGTTATTAGATGTCCAAACATCAGTTGTAAAACTGATTGCTGCTTTGGGATCAGCTTCAAGCAAGCTCCGTGTGTGACATGAGACGAGATTAAACAACGTAATGCAACGTCCGTAAAAAAAACTCCTACTTGGTATTGTGTATTTTTGAATGAGGTAATTTATCAGATTTCTTAAGCCACTATCCTCAACTACGGAAAACGGCTGGTCATCCAGGGCCATGACTACCATAATTGTCCTCTTGTTCCGCTTTAGTCTTTTCATTTGAATGAAAACGAATAAAAATTGTAGCATTAACAAAAATAGAGCCCGGTTGGTTTTTGGAGAAGATACAAATATCTGATATCATCCAATTCACACGAATTCCCAACAATCCCTCAAATGAGGTTATCAATTATCTGTAACAAAGATATGCAATGGGGGTAGAATGTTGTACTCATTAACAACAAACTTTTACTGACTTAACTGACAACACTGCACTGAAAGAGTAACTTGTGTTCTTTCAGACCAAATTTTAGACAAAACTAGGTTTGTCGTTCCGAATGTTGTTGCAGTGTTTCCCCCAGGATTTACTGTGACTTTAGGTGTATTATAAATTGTGAACTTTGACACTACCGACATGTTTATATTAGTGTTTAGCTGCGAGTTTGCACACTGGTACATTTTTGCCCACTTGCTCCTGACCTGTAGCACATGCGTATGACTTCTTCTTTGAATAGGCAAGACAGACACTGTGGTGTATTGCTGCCTTATCTGTTTTAGCTGTCTTGTTGAACCTGCTCTATATCAGCTGCTATGGAGTGAAGGAATTTCATCAGGTAGATGTGTAGAAGTGATAAGCAGGTAATCAGAAATATGTGGGCTGCTCGGCCAATTCTCGGTTATGGTCGGTCACCATAAAAAAAAGGTAGGGATGGCCATTTTCAGTAATTTCAACATTTGAGTACTCCCATTACCTTATAA
>KV751371.1:2098855-2116592 GCA_001698575.1 Mola mola | reverse complement strand
TTTGAAGCTGCAGTTAGGTGTAGGATATGAGATGTACCCAGTGAAATATTTATGACACACAACAGATTTTTACCAGCCACTTTATGAATCGGTACAGTAAACGAATCAATATCAGCTGATACTGATATTAAGCTGATATACTGGTACACCCCTGAAATACAGAATATATACATATATCAGTAGATAGTGAAAAGAAGGGGCATTAGAAGCCTCCCATTCCCAGACAATTTCTCAAAATGATCCAACACAGGGCAGGAATGGTGTGAGCCTATCATGATGAAGCAGCCACATGCAGGCGGAGGAGGATGCTGTTCTATCAAGTGTTGTTGCAGCAGAGCAACAGAGCCGCAGCTGTCCTCAAATGCCCTCTAATCCAGCGGGCACCACCGTGGTGAAGACTCTTTCACACTGAACCTGTCCAGCAAGCAGCTCGTCCCTCTTGGTCTGTGCCGCCGAAATCTACCGTGACATGGGACGTTAGAGCTTATCCACTTGGGCAACGCACCAACATCCAAATCAACACACCAATTTAAACTCAGTTTTGATTATGTAATGTTACCGGCGATTTGATCCCGACGCCACACACTCACACACACAACACAAATCCGCCCCGACCGCCGGTTTCCTCACGCATGATGTCATGGTGGTGTGTTTGCGGGCAGGTTTCGTTGTCTGTAACATGCTCCGACCTCGCCAAATTCCATTTCACTAATCACACATTCAGTCGTAAACCACTTCTCAACAAGACGTGTGTACTTAAAAATGTATAAAGCACTATTTGAAAAAAAACAAACAAAGAAAAACAGAAGAAGATATGGCACTGGTTCTAAAATTGATCTCCCGCCTAAGTAGAAGTGGAAAGCAGGCTTACGGACTAGGAACTGAGACAATAAACAAACGTCAGTTCATGGGTGTTTTTTGGGGTGTTTTTTGGATGACAAAACTGAAATTGTTTCTAAAAACGTCGTGTTGTTAACGCGCATGTGCGCTTGCAGGCGAATTGATCAAATAGATTTCTTTTTTTTTTTGAATGGAGGCTGGTTTGTTACAAACGGGACCTACGCCGTAGATGTGGCCCCGTACAACATAACCCGCTGCCGAATGACACAAACAACCAAAGGGAACACACCTGCACCAAACTGGCTCCCACTGTGAGTTTTATAAATGGCCTAACTGGGTTGACAGGCGGTGGCTGCGATTTTTGGAGAGAAAAAGAGCACATGCGCCTCTGTGTTAACAGCGGGAGCAATGCGCTATCAGTAAGTCAAACAGTTTGACAAGCAGGAGGCAGACTACTCCAGCTTTCCCACGTAGTACCCCACAGACCGAACCATGCAGTTCTGCTGCCACACTGGCCGTCAAGCTGCCGGGAATAACAGCGTCTCCAAATGACATGTTTTCAAAATAAGACCGCCACGCAAAATGAAGCTTTTTTTTTTTTTCATGTCACTGTTTTAGTAACATCCCTGGTTTGTAATGTAATACGAGCATTTTATCGTCGCCTTAGCGGACACACACGAGCACTCTACTATATAGATTTCAACAAAAAAAGACACATTCGAGTCTCTTATTTCCAATATGATGTTACTATACTTCCTGACTCGTTATATGCCCCTTTCTGACTGGCTTGCCGCAGCTCAGCACATCCTCCTCCCTCTCACAGACAATGAATGAAGCCAGTTTGGGGTATGGACTAGCCCAGGACCACCTCAGGTACCCTGGTACGCCCTTCCAACGTGTTAGCCTAAAACACTACAGAAGCCAGACAAGCCCATCTTCTTACCCGTGGTTACGCTATCAATCTTAAACCTAGCTACCCTTATCTCCAATAACGGATAAGGGGTTGAAAAGAAAACATTTAATTATATCCGTCCTGCCTCGCCACGTGGAATACCACGATAAAACAAAGCCACAAAGTGCATGGTGAAATTTCCAACAAGCCGTCATTGACACCATCTACGAGCGTACGTTACCTCGAGGATGCTCAACTTCACTTCTCTGCGGTGCGGTCACGGATTCACTGGCGTCGTCAAGGCCGCCGTGGTGCAGCGATACGACACAGGAAGTAAGCAAATATCTCCTTCAAAATAAAAGCGGAAAAGCACAAGCCTCGACAAAAGGCGCGACCCCAAAGGTGATATACAGTATATCCCTCTTGTTCACGTCCACGTTTTTTTCTTAACTTGTTTGCATTTTTTTTTTAAACTCACATTCAACTTGTTACAGAGCTTCGTGTTCTTTGTGTTTGTACTTTACACCTCATGCAATAGACTTACCTCAGACAACAGTAATAAGGTTAATTTATCATAACAACCCCCAGCTGCTGATATCTGGCTCCGTGTCCTGCCAACATAAATCTCTCGCTACAGCTTTCTGCCTCCCATCAGGCGGTTACAGAGTAGTAGTGGGAGTAGATCTCTCCAGATGCTGTGGTCATACCGGGGTGTGATGGATCCTCCTAAAAATTCCTGCGGCACAAAAAAGTCACACTTTTATAGAGAAATAGTTAGAAATAGTTGAAAGGGCACCCTAGAGAGCATTTCATCACATTTTGTGGGATGAAAGGGACTTTTCAGATCATACTTATTTTTTATTTTATTTTTGAACATCAGTGCACCAGGGGGGCAACCCTCCATTCACTTAACAAAATACGTGTTCTAACATAATGCATGCACCATGTGTATTATTTATTTAGTCACACACTTGCCAGTAGTATTATTATTATAAGGTTTCATACACAGAATCTAGAAGTTAGAAGAAGAAGAAGATTTTGAAAGTGTGGGAAAGCCTCAAATTGTGTTTATAGCATTAGTTGACCAAAACGATCGAATGATAAACACACAAAAAGTAATGTTTGACGGATGCAGTATTATTTTAAAAAAGTACCCATAAGTCACAACATAGATATTATGCAAAAACGTAAAAACAAAAATGTGCTTCTTTGGCTTTATTTTGCATAAGAAAATAGTAAAAGCGATCAAATAAATGGCGCAGTAAAAAGTACAATACAGTATTTGCTGCCAACATGTGTTAGAGTGGATCTTTAAAGTAGCAGAAAATAGAAATACTCAAGTCAAGTAGCCGAGAATTGTACTTATGTACATTACTTGAGTAAATACTACGGGTAAGTATTGCCATTTTGTTCTGACAATCTTAGACTTGCATCAACAAGTGTGCAGTGAACATGATTCAGCATCTAATTAAGACCTCTGGGGCTGCCCGTCACCCCTGCAGTTCTCCATTTAGATTGTTTTTCTACCTGTTGCCAGGTGCTGCAAGCACCCTAGAGGGGGGGGTGTGTAATTAAGTTGATGATGATGATGACGGAGGTCCCCCAGGGTAGGGCCCACAAAATCACACCATGACAAGCATAGGGAGCCCCCAATGAGCGCGTGATCCTTTAACTGGCTTATGCAACCGACCAGAGCCTTTTTCAGCCTTATATAAACGCATTAGTCAGCCTACTGCTCACAGCTGGGATGTGGACCACCAATGTCACGGTGACACATAACAATGTGGGTCAAATCACAACTTTATGCACTCAGCTACTGTTTATAGATGGCGTGAGTGTGAAAAGATTGCAGATTAAAAACAAAATGGCGAGTGAAACATGCACTAGAGGGCTGAATATCCGCAGAGAAGTCGGACCTCGGCAGATTACTGACATAGATCATCACCGTGCCGAATTAGCCTGCTTAATGATTTGTATGTCAACAAAGCTGCCATCTTAGAAAACAAACACTTTCTCTCTCATTTTAAATCTCTATTAGTATAAAGGCTTTATCACCCATTGTACCAGTCATGGTGTGGTTTATAACTATGTATGGTATTATAATGGGTGATACAGAGATTCCTCACATAAGTCAACAACAACCACCTGAAGCTCAAGATCATCAGAGCCAGTGAACTTTTAGTGGGCCACATTGTTTTAAAACATGGATGTTGCTCAAAGAACACAATACATTCTAAAATGTGGATACTTCACACACAGGACGATGACATGTGACACATGATACAGAAGATCTCTACAATCAGCACAAGGTGGGCACTCAAGCTTAGTGTCACCAATTTGGCATCTGATCAGTCTCTCCTGTTCCTCAGTTATGGTGCTGAATAATAAATAAGTCAAAGTCAAAGTACCTTTATTTGTCGATTCTGCCATATGTTCGGCACATACAGAGGATTGAAATTGGGTTTCTCTCACATCCAAGGTGCAGCAAGTAAACATTAGAAAAAAGATGGCATACAAAATAAGCTAAAAAGGAACTGGCTGACTTAAATCTAGAATATGAATATGGAGTATAAGAGTATAGGTAAATATATAAATATATATATATACACAGGCACATAAACAGATGTTGCAGGTCAGAATGGATTAAAGTGTCTGTAGTGCATAGGAAGTGACTGTTGTTCGCGATGCATAGAGCTTTGCGGGTGAGACGGGTGGTGTAAATGCTGGGAAGGGAGAGAGGCAGCAACGATCCTTCCAGCTGCGCTCACTATGCGCTGTAGGGTCCTGCAGCAGGACGTGGTGCAGGCGCCGAACCGCACCGTGATGCAGCTGGTCAGGATGTTCCTGATGGTGCCTCTGTAAAAGGTGCACACGATGGGGGCTGGGGCTCCGGCTCTCCTCAGCCTGCGGAGGAAGTAGAGACGCTGTTGAGCCTCCTTGCCCAGAGATGTGGTGTTCTTGGTCCAGGAGAGGTCCCCTGTGACGTGCACACCCAGGAACTTGATGCTGGTCACACGCTCCACCGTAGCACCGTTGATGGTCAGAGAGGCATGTTGGGTGTGCGCTCTCCTGAAGTCCACCACAATCTCCTTCGTCTTCTCCACGTTCAGAGACAGATTATTGTCACTGCACCACGTGGCCAGGCGGCTCACCTCACTCCCGTAGTTTGTCTCATCTCTGTTGCTGATGAGACCCACCACGGTCGTGTCGTCTACAAACGTGGGTCATGGGTCAGCAGAGTGAAGAGGAGGGGGCTCAGCACATGTCCTTGAGAAGCCCCTGTGTTCAGAGTGATGGTGCTGGATGTGTTGTTGCCGACCCGTACTGCCTGCGGTCTCCCTGTCAGGAAGTCCAGCAGCCAGATGCACAGTAAGGTGCTGAGCCCCAGCTGGTCCAGTTTGTGGGTGAGGTGTTGTGGGATGATTGTGTTGAATGCTGAACTGAAGTCTATGAACAGCATTCTGACAGAAGTGTCCTGTGAGTCCAGATGTGTGAGGGCTGAGCGGAGCGCAGCGGAGATGGCATCGTCAGTCGAGCGGATGGATTGGAAATAATAATAAACAGGAAATAATATTAAAGATGAATAAAAGCATCTTTTTTGTTTGATTGTGTCAGGAATAAAAATAAATAAAAATGCCATACTCAATTAAGAAACCAAAATTGTCTACTATTTCATACAATTAACATAGCTTATACTGACTGAAAATGTGTTTAGTGAGGTCATAGCGACCTTTGACCTCTGTCCAACAAATTTTAATCAGTTCATCCTTGAGTCAAAGTGGACATTTATACCATATTTGGTATAAATATAAACATTAATGAAATTCTCTCCAGGGGCTCCTGAAATACCAGAGTAACAAATGGGAAAGATGGACATGTGGACAAACTCAAAAACATTGGTCCAAGATATTTACATCATGGAGGCATAAATAAAAATTAAACTGGAACAAAATAAAGGACTCTTTTTTCCATTGACAAGTCAGAGATGTTTGTCTTGTAAGCTAATTCTTTATTGCACCATTTTTTTTTTGTGACTAATCAAGTTACAACAACAACAAACATTTGTCGGAATTTTTACTTAAGGCTGCCGTCTCCTTTAGAGAAAAAAAGGGAGACATTTCTGTTTAATTCCTTTCAGGTTGCTGAGGTGGAAAATGAGACCTTCTGGTATGGTTGTTGTCCACGTAGTGGACCTCTTACTTTAAATCTCTGTCCCCATGTCCAACTCGAACAGGTCAGGTGATCCCTGATGGCAGTGGACACACAACCGACCCAACCGGCTTTGTTGAGTTTAGTAAACAGGATAAAGGAACTCTATCAATATTACAAGTCTGTTTATAGATCTTGGAAATCCCCACTCTGCTGCATACATGACAGGCAGTTGTGCAAAGCCATTTAATAGCTCCAGATGGAGCTGCGCTAAATGAGATGAACATCCTCAAGTGACACTTTAGTCACTGTCAGCAGTGTCTCTACAAGAGCCACTGTTAGTGTGACATACTGTACAGTAACATACTGGGTCATGAATGAGGAAAATGACCACTCACACAGCAATAAGAGGTAGTGACATCATCATTGCTGTGCAGAATGTTATAAACAAACTGACAAAAAACACAACCCGTTAAATTTCTTTGACCAGTTAGATGCAAACATAGAGCAGCTACAGTTGCTGCCGAATGTTTAAGACTGAATAATAACTCTTCCCCCTCTTCTATAGTAGTTTTCTCGTTGCACTAATTTCTTCTCCAGTTAGGACCCTATTGAAATGTGTACAGTTATTTGTCTTTTTACGTAATTGTCATTGTGTACAGGTTTTACCATACTACTCTGCATGACTCACAAATTGGCCCTCAGGAACAAATAAAGTATTTTGACTTGAATTGAACTAAAAGGTAGCAATAAAAAAACAGTAGACAGAGGCACCATGGCATCACTCGATGGTTACTGCATTGAAGATTTGAGTTTTGGCCCACTGATCCTTTAAGGGAAAATCTGGACAGAGCCTTGGACGTGGGGCCCAGCTAATTCCTATGAAAGCTACTCGGTGGAGCATTAAACCAAACACAATTTACTTTCTTGTTCTAAAATTTGTCTATATAGATGCAATGTTGTTGGGCCCATTGAGCAGTAATTAATAGCCTATGCCAATCGAGTGGCTAACTTCCTGTTTATTGCTCTGCTTTGAATAGAAATTAAATTGTTTAACAGTGCAGGGCTTCTAGATGTTACAAATGCAATCAAACCAAATGGATCACTGTTATCCTTACGCCTTTGTTTGTTGTTTTTTTTTTTAACAAGAGGGTGGAACTGGGGAGTGCTATGTTTCAGTCCTGATTTTGAATGCATCTGACTGGGAACCTGAGCAGCTGCAATAGCACTTGGCAAACACAGAGGTAGCCACACCCAAAAGCATACCTTACTTTTTATCTATTTTAACCTAAATGAGGCCAGCATTTATACAGTTAGCATCAGGTTGTATTGAGAGGAGAGATTGAAACTATCACCTCTTTTAGAAACTGTTTATTCAAGTAACACATCTAGAGAAAAGTAGAGGAACTCTTTCACAGACTCATGTGAACCAGTGACTCTGGGTGCAGATGATGCAGTGACGACTGTACTTTTGTTAAAGTTTGTACCCAGCTTTATATTGCCATTAGGAATCCTCTGTCGACCAGGATTTATATTTGGGATTTTCAGGCCCGTCTTCAGAAAACTTGCAGTTACTAATCAAGGATGTTCAGTTGACACTCAGATAGAGTTAAGTGATGTTCCATTGTCAAACAGCCCTCAAAAAAGACAAAAAATGACCAATATGGTTTTTCAAAAGGGCCACTTCTGATTAGTAGTTATCAGTCACCGTTTTGAGTATTTCCTTTTTTTGTTACTTATCATTGGGGGTAAACTGTTGTACTTTTTATTCCACCACATTTATTTGATGTCTTTGGCTCAGAGTTTTACTTTACACATTCATATTATTGATTCAAAATGTAATGTACAATTTATTTTATTCCAAAAGGAGAAACTCCAACATCAATAATGAGAAAAATGCTTAATATTAAAACTAATTACTGGTCAAGCCAACAAGCTATCTAATCCTATTATTCTTCACTGTGTCCATATAAACAATACGTAACGCAGCAAAAATGATATGATCTCCTGTGTGTTCTATTTGCTACCAGAGCAAAACTCGGGTTGCTCTTCCACAACACAAGACTTGAATGAGTATTGTGAAGTATAATAAGTGTTTTGTTCAGTCCTCCTGCTCATGCTGATCTTGTGATGGGAGACACACACATTCCCTTTATATTGCTTCCCTCGTGTGTATGTGTGCGTGAGTGTGTGCATGCGTGTTGCACTGTGGAATCCTGCATCGAAGGAAAACAATAAATCACATTTTAACAGGATCATGTGATTAATGTAGGAAGGGAGGACAGTGAAGCATTTGGACATCCCTGCGGGCCTGATTTGATGACATTGTGCCTGCTATGTTTGAAGAAAACATGGGCCAATTCCCATAGCAGCATGAATAAAAATTATATTTCATAAAGGTTTAGAAGCCTTACACAACATATGACCGAATTGGTTCTGCGAAAAAAAAAAAGTCAGTGGGTGTCCTTCAACAAAGTGTAATTCGATGGACAACAACCTCACCTACAGGACAGAAATGCTGCCTACATTGATTAATGACATTAAGTATCAACTTTATTGATAATAATGAAAAGTGAACATACAATGTACAGAAACATGTACAGTGACTTGAAAGATATAAAAATGGTCCCTCTGGATAACTTGTGAGCAAAATATAATAAGGACCTTTTCTCAAAAAAATTAGCCAATAAAAGCCATAAAAATGGATAATAAAAAATATCTCAAAAATTTGAGCAACATCTGCCTTTGGGATCAAATCAAAAATAAATGATACAAAAGACTGAACAAATAATGTACATGTAGTAAAACACATACAAAACAAATCATTACCCTGCAGAAGTCATCTGCTCTTATCCTGAAGGCAAGTAGTGTTCTTAATTACTATATTGTTAACAGTGTAGGAAAAATAGAAAGATAACCTGAGGTGGGAAATCTGGAATTTGTCTTTAAAGTCAACTCAAAAAAACATATGATTCTGCATAGCTGCAAATTTCAACTGGAGCCACACAGGGGCTTAGCCACAGAGCCACACACAGTGGGTTAAGGTGAAAAATAAAGCATATTACCATTTCATTCTGCATTTCAGAAAATCAAACAGATTGATTAGAAGCTAAAGCTGTCCGTCTCCCTCAAAAGTGCAAATAGTAATAAGGCTAGCGGCTACATGTCATTACCATTCACCGTTTTTAGCTGAAGTCTCTGTTGGTGAGCACCAGCGGGGCCAAAAGGGTCCAGGCATAGACGGCCAGCCCAATCCAGCTGGAGCTGATCTTCACCCACACGGCCGGCATAGTGCTCTCCATGAACTGGTAGTCTGTTTCGGGCCTGAAGAACCAAGAACAATGTTAGGGAAAACTCTGTTATAAGAGCATCTGCCTGTTTCTTTGCCAAGAAAAACAAACAATAGATACGTACATGTACCAGTTGGTGAGGGTCATCATGATGTAAAGGGAGGCCAGAAAGAGGCTGAAGTGGAAGAAGGAGTAGCTGTAAGTGACTCCCTCTTCTTCGTTGTCCACAGCCCGTCGAACTCCGTCCTCCCCTACTGCGGCCTCCACGGGGAACAGAACCTGACCATCCTCTGTCTGCATCAGCTTGTTCACCTGAGCATTGTTGGAGGAGCGGATACTTTGGCGGGGAGAGCACAAGAAGCCATCTTAATGCACAGTGACACATGACATTACAACAACTTAAATACATACATCAGACATTGTAACAACAGTAAACAATCTTCGTTCTTATCTGTATGCTGTTCAGTTGTTGAAAAGACCTGACCTTGAATCTGCTTATCTACACAGGCCACTTTCTGAGAGAGGTTATTCTTACTGGAGACTGCCCGAGTCTTTTTGGTGCACTGATGTGTAATCATTTGTTCTTACACTCTCCAACAACAATTCAAAATTCAGATGCAAATTAATTCCAAATTGTAAAACAGATGTACTATATCATTTTAAGCAGTCATGAAATGAATTCTGGGTGGACAATATGAGCACAATATGAAACCAAACTGCCTCTGTGTAATGACTGCTTCTTTCCATGAGCGGTTCTCTCCAATGACCTGCTCATCAGTGACTTCACTGGTCCTGAAGGCAGTTTGGCTGCTTACAAATGAACTCGTTTAAAGAAGCACATCTGCTTAATCATTACTATCTTTACTGTTGCAAAGGTTGAGCAATGTTGATTTATTACATTCAACTACTTCCAACTAAATTCAAATTAAACAATCCTTTTCTGTGCCTGAAAGCAGAAAAAGATGAAACAGGGAAGTACTGTAGGTAGAACTAGCCGAACTGTTTAAAGTTCTTTTTCCTTACAGAGTCTACACTCTTGTCAACCAATGACATACCTGGCGTAGAGAGTGCAGAACAAGAAGATAATCAAACCCACGATGCTCTGAGCATCCCACCACTGAACATTTGGGGCTGGGGTAGGAGTAGCAGGTCCTGGTGGGGGAGTTGGACTGCTTTGTTGGACCAAACTCAACAGACTGGGGTTACACTTCCGGTCTGATGTCAGAAAAACAATGTAAACAATCTGACAATATGGCAAGTAGTAATAATTACAGCCACTGGATTTTGGGGATGGTGGGTGAGGTGACATGTCTAAGGACATGTTCCAGAAAATATTAAAAAAAAGAAAAAACATGAAGCTGCCGTAACACTTTCAACTTACTGGGGTTGTTGGTCATGGCTGACCAGGTGACATACATTGTGTAGAGGGTGATAAAGGAAGCCTGGAGCAGGCCTGAGCTGGGCTGAGCCTCCTATGGATACACGGCGTGGGATAGATTAGAAAGTACATCAGTGTGTCAAAAAAACAAAACTCAGTACAAGTGAATTTGTTCTCGTCCACAGGGATAATGATAAATCACTCAGGATTAATGTTAATTCCATATTAGCTTGTAGGTTAGATTGAACCTTGAGTGGCATTTTCATGTCTTCATAATACACAGTACATGCAATACTTGTATAGCATTACACATAAATAATTAGGGCACAAAATGCCATCATGCAGTAGCTTCAGTTTACAAATACCCCATATAACCCACATATCTGAAGTCTCTACATTACCTGAACTTTGGGCAGAACGGACATGATAGACACGATGATGCAGAATATCAAGTTGAGGCTGATGAAGACCTTGTGTTCTGTGCAGTCATCAGGTTGGGTGTAAAATACGTAGAAGAGCACAATAGCAGAGAAGGCCAAAGCGTAATTGACGACAGTGACGAACAGCAGAGCTGCAAGGAAAACATTAGCAGAGAGTAAAACTTGTTGTTCCACCCAACTGTAGAGCGACTTCTTTCCACAGGCTTTGAAAAATAAAAAAATAGAAAATCTGTACATTACTGGCAGTCTGAATACTAAAATACACCATCCTTTTGCCTTATAAAAACCCAATCAGCAAAATTCTACATGTTAAACTTGGACTTAAAGATTCGTTTGATGTGTTAAATGGAGAGTGCAGACCTGCAAACCAGCATTTGCTTTTTCCTTCCTCTGCCTTCTCCAGCCATGCCTGGTTCCAGGAATGGGCAAAGTCCACCAGCAGGATGAGCTGGATGATGATGAAGATGAAAGAGCCGACCACCCCAAAGTAATACCACACTAAGACCACACACAATAAGATTTAGGGCATTTGTTTGGAGGATTATTAAGGCTCACAGAAGCATTCATCTAAACAATTATACAAAAACTTCCCTGAAAAACATTTCATCAAAGGGTATAAATCCTATGGCCATATTTCAATCTTCAAATACCTGTATTAAAGTCTCCGTCTGGAATGAAAAAAGCTCCCACAATTATGCCAACCAGGACAAGGAACTTGAAGAACCAGAAACTGTGAAACATGTACAAAACATTGTTTTCACACTTTCTAAATACAACCTTAGAAATGCAGTCCAAATGTTTGGCCAGCAGAGTGCAGCATGAATTCATGAGAGAGGAGGTGTGCTGTACTGTACAAACCCATTTTGGATGGCGGCTCGGGGATCCTTGCTGCTGCGCACTCGGATCATGATGATGGAGAAGAGGAAGAAGAAGCATGCCATGGCAAAGCACATGCGGTACACTGACTTGTAGCCAACAATGATGTCACAGTTCACCTTGTTCTCAATGGGAAATAGACTGGTGCCGCCCACACAGAAACCTGGAATCTGACCAAGTGAAGGCACATAAAGCAAATTAAATGAAGGATAAGTGAGGGTACAATTGGGTCAAATGCACAACGTTCTTTTGTTGAAATATCTTTGACAAGAAAAATCAATTCTTCTGAAACTAATGGCTCAAAACAAACACAAAAAATGCATCCTATACAGTCTGACTGCTGTTGTGTTACAACGTAATGAAAACAACCAGAATTATTTTCCTATATTGTCTTCAATTACAAATGATAGTCTAAAAAATCCATGAAATGACTACAGCCTGATACTATAGCCTAGCACCTTTTTAAGATGATCCTCCATGCCTGGAAGGATCATAATGACAGACACCATAGTCCCCAGCAGCAGCAAAAAGGAGAAAGCCAGACGGCTGACAGTGGAGTTGTATGCTGATGGGCAGCATGATGACAGGAGGCATGAGGCCGAGCCACACAAACAGGATGCCTAGAAAGAAAAAAAAGAAAAAGATAAGGGACAGAATAAACAAGGCCCTCATACATAGTTTTATAAAATGAAACTCAGGGACAGGGCTCTGGGGCTAGGGATAATCAGGGTAATGCATGCAGGGCCTAAAAAAGACTGCAGAACAAACAAAACAAATTCAAAAATCTCTTTCCAGCTTCCGCACCCTTCCAGAAAAGGACTTGGCAAGAGTGCTGATCATCAGGCCTGTGATTAGAGCTGCCATCTTTACAAATCTCTCATTTTCTCTGTTTCTGATCCATAACTTCAATGGGATAAGAGGATTCCTGCATGAACACTCAGATTTGTCTGAAGCACTGAGGCGTAGACTGTAGCTGAGATCAGCCATCCTTCACGAAATACCAATAAACACTGGAGTACACAAGCCGTGAGTCTTAACACTGCTGCAGTGATGGGAAGAATCCAGGACATGTGCACGGACATGTGCAGAGGAGGGACAGCAAATATATTGGTAGAAGGATGCTCAAAATGGAGCTACTACGCAGGAGGCCAAGACGAAGACCAAAGAGGAGATTCATGGATGTGGTGAGAGAGGACATGCAGATAGTTGGTGTGAGAGAAGAGGATGCAGAGGACAGGGAAAGATGGAGAAGGGTGATTTGTTGTGGCGACTCCTAGAAAAACTTAGGTAAAGCCAAAAGAGGAAGACTTAAGTGGGTAAAGGCAGATATTAGAAACACAGGGAAATTATGAAAATTATACTTCCAATATAATGCAGCCTTTAAAACCGGAAGAGGGTATGACACATGTCCAACATCACGATAAGACAGTACACAAAATTGGAGAAGATGGACTACAATATACTCAAATCGCGATAACAGTATATATCACACATAATGCCCAGCCCTACGTTTCATACAAAAAAGCTGTAGTTTTCAAAATCAACACCTGCCTTAGATTTCCCTTGAATTGTTTCACTAAGTATTTCAATAGCCAATTGATATTTTTAATGTGAAAATTTGCTGCTTTTAAAATAAAGAGTCTTAGTGTTTGGGACTGTTAGCTGTAAATAAAAGAAGATGTCATTTGGGCTCTGGAAAAAATGGTGAGAACATTAGTCAACATCTTAACATTGCCACTTAGCAATAAGTCTTCATGTTGTATCAACTAAGCAGCAGTTCCATCTTTCATCTTGAGCTAAAATCACTGTTGACTATAACATAACTTTAATAATTACTTTCGGGTGAATTATGTTTTTTATTTTTCGTGTGTGTTTTAATTTGGAATATACAGTAACCTAAATCAATCTCTTTTAGAGTTATTCATGTCAAAATGTCACTGTGATTCTGTTTTTAAAAAACAAAGAAACAAAACTTGTCAACTGGGACTAAATACATAACAAGAGGAATTTATATAAATCAAGACAAGAATGTTTAGGCTCGCTCCATAAAGAACAGTGACGCTCTACTACAATAGAGATGTCCCAGTAAAGCCCGGAAATCGCGCTTTTAAAGAAATCCCCTTGCAGATATGACATTTTGGTTATATTGCCGGTGGTAATTGTTGACCAGTTATATGACCTCCATAATCACCCTTCAAGAAAACCGCAACTACCGTCAAAGCGCGACAGTGACGTAACACCAGGTTGCACTCAGAGAGCTGCCACTTTCCACAGAAACGTATTTAATCGTCTCAATAAAGTGTGACTTGGCTTAAAAACTAACAACTCAGTTCAAGAGTTAAACTTAGATGTATCTTCAAGGTAGCCTATGAACTTCAAAATGGACAGGTTGAATAAAGTGTCATCAAAATTACATCAGGGTTAAAGAGGGTTCATTTCTTCGGTTACATGAGATGCCAGTTATCTATGATGAATTGTTCACATGAGATATTTAACGTACGAACTTGAAACTACACTGAGGCAGAACACATGACGTCAACACCGCGAAATCTTCGCTAAATTAATCAAGAAACAGCACGAAATACTTATTTTGTAGTACGACTAAAACCAATAAATGTGCACTCACGCAGCTGGCGAGGGAACCCAATGCCAAACAAGCACCCATGTTTGTTTATTCCAGAACTACGTCAAAACTCAGGAAAGTTAGAAAAGTTCAGGAAGTAACTAGAGTCAAAATGGCGATGTCAAGGCAGTTTAAAGGAGCGGACGGAAACGCCTATTTCCTTCAAAATAAAACCTTTGCGTCATACAACGGCCACAGCTAGCATTTAGATTTGGTTTATTTAGTAAATGGAACCAGATTGTAATATTACTATTTTTTTTGTTAGGATAATGTTCATTTATGTATATATCTGCATATGAAATACAAAAAACGGTTGACGATTATGCCCATTTCGAAGTTCTGAGTTTTATTTTTTAAAAGAACATTCACTCTGCTTCCGACATTGCTCGGCTAAATTAGGAAAAAAACAAAAACTAGTCCACAAGTCTGTAAATTTTGTTTCACGCAGGCGACACCCAACTTGTAATTGGCGGTCTGATCCTTCGCTCAAACGTTTGACCAATTGGGCATTACTGTTGAAACGGAACCCGTCACTTTAGTCCTTTAAAAGAATTTATTGGCTTTCATTTCAGAAATGAAAGCAAATTAACTCTTTGATGAACAGATGGATTAAGCAATGGAAAAGACAAATAAACTGGGCGCTTTATTGCAGCATTTTTAAACATCAGCCTTTTCTGGGATTTATTTTTGTGGAACCTGTTTGCAACACTAATCTGCTAATTTCTCTGATTTTTTAAAACGTCTTTAATGTCCTTTATGTAACATAAAATTATAAAAGATATTAAGGACATTGGGCGGTGCAGTGGTGAGCACTGTCGCCTCACAGCAAGAAGGTCCTGGGTTCGATTCTGGGTCAGGACGTTTCTGTGTGGAGTTTGCATGTTCTCCCTGTGTCTGCGTGGGTTTTCTCCGGGTACTCCGGCTTCCTCCCACATTCCAAAAACATGCACATCTGGGGGTAGGTTAATTGGTCACTCTAAATTGCCCGTAGGTGTGAGTGTGGATGGTTGTTTGTCTCTATATGTCAGCCCTGCGATGAACTGGCGACTCATCCAGGGTGTACCCCGCCTTCGCCCCAAGATGCTGAGATAGGCTCCAGCCCCCCCCGTGACCCCTAATGGGATAAGCGGTAGAAAATGAATGAATTAAGGACATTGAAGAGGAAAGAAGCAGATTGTCAACATACATTGTTGCTCATGAATTTTCTGTTTTTCTCATTTCTGGTGTTTGCAGTCCAGCAAATACTTTTAGCAGTTTTATTTCAGCAATCGGCATCCATGTGCATTTATGCCAGGAAATGCATTTTTTTCTAGTTTAAAAATCAATGTTTCACTGAACTATCTACAGTATAAATATTAACTTATATAGACAGCAATATGACTTAATTTAGAACTACCATTATGATAAAAGCTCAATGTTTTATTTTTCATTTTTAATTTCACAATCATATATATAATGATATTATTGTTAATTGTTATTACTATATTCACTGTAAGATCTTGCAATGTGTTTGCAGTGTTCAAAATTGTAACTGATGGGGATAGCCTCGGATAACATTGTGAAGATTTTGCTTCTGCTCGTGTTTTGTGAAATTAGGTCGTGTTTTGTAAACAAGTATAACAGTATAGTAAAACACGTATAAAATAGGTATAACATTCAAAAAGAATTGCAGGTGCTTTGTGGGTAATGTAGGCTCCAGATTTTGACATGGAAGAAGACTGTGTGTGTGCGTGTGTGATTGTAAGTGTGTGCGTAAATGTTATAGGTGTGCAAGGCTAAATCAAGAGCGTAATTCAGTATACTGGGATCAAGGGAGTATACTGTACTCTTTTTACAATGTAGTCATTTGAGAACTTTCCATTCCCTCCGTGTCAACCAGTGGTCCCTAATACTACATGAAATTATTTATGCTGCCATCCAGCCATCTGCTTATTTTTCCTTCCCTTTCTTTTCTATCTTTTCTCATTGCCTTCCGTTTACTGAACCCTCGTCTCTTTACACACCCAGTAATCTTTACTCTGTGAGTCATACATGTCCTTTTATTTATGCTATTACTAAAGCTTCTACATTGGACAGTCTGTACTATTACAAGAAACTGTTCTTCTTTTTATTTAAAAAAAAAAAGAAATTAATTTAAATGTTTGATTTAACATAAACAATTCATTGGGCCTTTTTTTTTATGTAAAAATATTAAATTATGTAATCAAACTGACATAATCAAAATAAACAGCTAAATTAATAAAGGTATTTTTCTTTGAAAGAGTTGTTCTGTGAATTTTACATTTATAAGGAATGAAAGTACTCTATTTATCTGTGTTGCACTCTATTTAGTCCTAGAGTGTAGGCTACCCATGTTAAGGATGAACAATAAGACCCTCAAGAGATTTTTTTTTTACAAAGCAATAGATTTTTATAACAGCTAACAAGCACAACACGATGTTCTACGATGTCATTATTCTCTGAAGCTACTTGCTGCTAGCGACTTCAGTGTGATGCATCAGACGGGTGCATCATGGTTTAATTAGTTTACTAATAAAACTTATCATTTGATAACAATAAACTAAAAAACCCGATGATCACATTAAAACAATACATTCAAATAAATGTCGCTTTTGGTGAAAATACGGTTGATTTGCAAAACCGGACTACTGTTTTTCACTGCTTTCTATTTTAAATTGGCATTAGGCTATCTGCAATACACGTGCCTTAGTTTTGTAATGGAAATGAGATTAGGATGGTGGATTAATGAGGCGTTGTACCTCGGAACCAACTACGAAACACTGAGCGACCGCATTCGATCAAATTGCAGGTGAAAGGGCGAGTCCATGTCTTATTATTTCAGTCTGTTGATAAGCCACACCCCTCAATGAGAAGACAATGGTACAAACCAGCAAGCAGCCAACTGCCAGAGTTAGCGGATTGACACAGGAAGCTGCACTACCGTGTCTTCAAAATAAAAGAAAATGACCGTTGAAAAATACGTCAACTACTAGTTAAAAGTACAATTTTAATTATGCTGATGATGATTTTGTTATTATTATTGTTGTTGTTGTTGTTCATAATAATAATTGTAGAAAAAAAATGAAAAAAGTGTCTTTTAGTGTCTATTTTGAGAAAGTGAATTATGAAAAAAATTAGGTACAATAGTAGCTGTAAAAATAGAAAAAGTTGGGCTGTGAACCATTGTTATCAACACTACTGAGGGAGAGTGTCTGGTTAGAGGAACAGGTTATTCATTATGAATACATT
>KV751371.1:2079819-2098844 GCA_001698575.1 Mola mola | reverse complement strand
TTACTTTCTTTGCATATTCTGACACAATTTGCCTTTCTCTCGCCTTTCTGTCGCTCTTTCTCGACTGCTGCCTTTACTTTGAAGGCCGAGCGTCTTCTTTTCCGGGACCGTGCCTGCTCCGCACGTACAGCTTGTCGCCTTGTTGCTGCTGGGAATGCGCGCACCGCGAGGCGCTCGGGTGTCCGTGTGCCGTCAGCACTGCGATATGCGGCGACTCCGGCGCTGTCAGCTGTAATGAAGCGGTGTGACGCTCCGCACCGGGTGGACCCTCTGACGACCGGCTCCCTCTGCTCTTTGTCCCTACGGAAGATGGTGGCAGGCGGCTAGTTCCAACTTGGGACTCCTTGGTTCCTTTTCCTCGGCAAACTGAAATCAGTTGGTGAGTGTCCGTTGTTGCGCACATAATGTACAGTGTCACCTGTTCTGCTCCACAGGTAGAATCGGCATCTGCTGCTCAAAAGAGCAGCCTGGGGGATGTCTGTCTGAGAATTTAAGGTAACAGGCAGGGAAGAATCAGTGAGACATATAAGCCATCAAACTGAAGCTGAGAGCTCTGTAGCACCTTGATTATCTGTGCATTAACCGTGACCTTCAGATGATGAGCACGATGAAATCAACATTAGAAATGTTGAAACTGCTGACAAAAGTCAGTGCAATAACAATGGAATTGTATATTGTTGTGGTTGTCCTTTCCTTCTGCAAGACTTGTGTATTTGTCAGGATTAGCTGGTTCAGTCAAATCTGATCAACTATTGTCTGCCATTTATTCAGTTAAACCTTTTCCTTTTTGAAAATAGACATGGTTTAATACTTATACTATCATGTAATGCCAAAAACAAAACATGCATGGAAAACATTTAATTTAAACACTGTAAACACTGCCTGAAGTAAAATGTAGTAAACTACCAAACAAACATGTTCCTGTTAGCCTTTAATTTCTTTATCCTTGACGGAGCATCTACCCCCCTTCAGATGGTCTCAGGCCTTGATGACGCCACCGGTTTTTTGCCTGTGATCAACGCGGTGCAGAAAACATTCCACAACAATGAGTTTAAATCTCCATTTGGTTGTCTGTGCTTACCTTTGTTCATGCGGCTGGCAGGAAGTGGCCCAAATCAGACTCTGTTTGCTCATATGTGAATTGTCATGACAATATGGAATCTGATTTTTCAGGCTCATGATCTGGGCCATTTCCATGTTTGGCCCTAAATCAAGTCTGTATCTGAATATTTTGAAGTATGGCAGCAGTGGTGACTGTCAAACAGGAGGCCACAAATATAATATGGGAAGACGTTTCAACCAGGCTTGCCCTCAGGCTGAAGAGCTGATGGACCCTCGCTACACTACTGCTACGACAAACAGTTGAAGATTTGAATTTCAGCGCTACTCCGTTATTAATTTTCTTCATGGACTGTTGTGCCTTTTTGTTTTTCAGTAGAATAATTGGGTAAATGTGGTGTCACAGCACTGATGTTTTCAGTCTGAGCTGAAGAGATAAGAACTGGTCCATTTCCCCCCGCTGTGTGAACGCAGTTTTGCGTATCATAATCCAGGTCTTCTGGAATGTGCTCTGTCATGAATCATCAATGTTATGCACAATGTCAAGGAGTGAGAATGAACCCTGGGTGTGCCTCGCCCTATTTTTAATGTTCTTCTCAGCTCCAAGGTGCCCACTTTAATTTCATGATTTCACCCAGTGTTAATTACACATCCATGAGGTCATCTTTGAAAATTAGTCTCATTTATTGGCCTTGGTTCAGTGGCTGGCGGCTGTGTGGTGCAGTCATCTCCTGCCTGTTTCATGTGTGGGCAATACTTAATTTGCCTCTTATATTTTGTGTCTTGGACTAGTGGTGTTATTGTGCAGCCATTCTGATTGTCACTGTTCGTGCCTATCTCTGTGTTCTTTCAAATTTCTTAATGTTGTTGTGATATCCAGAGAAAAAGCTGTCAGCAAAGTCAAAGCTTTTATAAAGTGGCTACAGGTGCTAACAAAAATGGATCATGTGTTTCTTTAAAGCTGCATTCAATGATTTTGGTCAGTTGGGGTTAGCATAATAAGTCATGAACATAACATGGACATATTATTACCTTATACACACTATTTACAGTTGAAGTGAATGTCACTGATCGTTTCAAAACAATGCCAAGTTTTTCTAAAAAACCCTCAATCCTGGCATTCATGTTGATGCCGCTTGTCACAGAACAAACAACGCTCTTGCAACCTCCTCCCCTTGGCACCAGCACAGCACATTGTGTGTTGCAACACCATTAAAACTGTTCAAAAGCTGCCCAAAAAACAAGATTCAAATATGAGTGAGCCTCCATGAGACATACCTGAAGAATGGCGATCCACGGGGTCCCCCTTGTTGTTAAGATTTATGTTGAGACATAAACACATGACTTCTGGTAGGGGGAACCTATGGTGTATAGTACCAGGATGTTAATGGCAGATCCTTAAAGTCCTGTGCGTTGCAAAGTGGGGCCTCCATGGATTGGACTTGCTCGGGCATATCCAGTCGAATTTGGCTGGGAATGGGATTTCCATGAGGGTGTTTACTTTGTTTGAAGCAATGTATGGGTGGGTTTTATGGGTCAAATAACATTCACATGACTGTCAGGACCATGAGTTTCCACTAGAATGCTGGACTATAGCAAGATGATCACTGTTATTGATTTCAGTATCAGAATTGGCTCTATTGTCAAAGTGTGTGTGCACATACAAAGAATTTGAGTTAGCATAGCTCTCAATGTGATGAAAAAGACAATATACAGAAGTACTTATGATGAGTAGTAGGGATAGGTATGAGTACTTGAGTACTTGAATTCTTGTTGGTGATGTTATTATTTGAGTGGCGTTTTAGTATTTGCATGCCTGCACAGTGTTGTTTTTGGCTACAACAGTTGGACTTAGTTGGGGTTACATGCACCATGGCAGCTCTGACCACAAAAAGTGAGACCTTAAACTTTGACCAATACAAAATATGTGGCGTTAAACTTACAGAAATACTAGTTGGATGTTTAACCACATGAAGTAATAACAGTGGAGACAGACAACAGATAATCTGCATCACATCCTCTGCTGGCTCTGTTAGCACACACTGCTTTGATGACATTAGAGCGTTGAAGATTAGCCTGCTGGTGCTAATAATGAAAATAGTGACTGGAGATCTGCTCCCATTATTTCTGCATCTTGTCGAAGGAGAAGGCTTCCAGGAGCTGAAAGCTGGCCAGAGTAGAGGCCATGAGAGTGAAAAGATGTACAAGGACAGCGCTTCTGAACTGAAAGCTACTTAGCAATGTGTCAACAAGGTGGCTGTTACTACAGACCTTACAGCCTTAAAGCAACTGCCGAGGAATGGGCCATGTTGGTGAAGGTGCGTGTCTGTGTATATTTGAAACTGCGGCTGGTTTCCATTGGTGGCTATTTACTTACATAAAAGTGAAAGTGCTATATACCAATGTTATAGTGGCTATTTATCGGGCTATAGTAAACAGTAGGCTAAGTTTGAGTGGTCCATTGCTTTTGTGCATTACACTCTTGTTTTTATGTAACTTTATGTTTATATTTTACAAGTAGTATTTCATAATGTAATGCTTGAATAAACTTGAATATTGAAATTATTAAAAATGCCCATCCCTACTGAGTAGTAACACGGTTGTATTTCCCTCCAACAATAATGATCAGAGAGGGATAATTCAAAGCGTGACAAATAAACAAAAACAAAGACAGTATTAGCTTGTGCAGTACCAAGGCAGCCATCCATGGCATCATCTTCCAAGTGTCTCAGCTGTCAGTGTTTTTAATGTTTTTGGCTGATCAGGGCATAAAAACTGTGTATACATACTTAATTGAATATGGAGTGGTAACCCTAACCCTTCACTTGAAGTTTTGTTTCTAGCTAAATGCTAACTGACTGCTGTCAGTTTAGCGTACAGTTGGTCGATCTGAACCGCCGCTCCTCGAGCCAAAACAGTTAAAGCTGTTTTACTGAAGTGAATCATGCTTTGTAAAAGTAGTGACCAGTGCACATTTCAATTGACCAATAATATTATATAGACACATTTTTATAAGAATCTGAGCAACTCTCATATTTGCTCAGGTTTGTGAACTACAATATAAAGATCAGAAATATGTAATTGTTCTTTAGGCAGAGCAGCAATATTGAAGTCAGCTCTAGTAATATTTAAACTCCATTAGTTATTATTTGTACAGGCAAATGATGGCACTTTTGCTCATACTTCCCCTGCTTTGTCAGCACTGTAAGAATCATCTGACTTGAACATCTGTTCCCCTTCCACATCCTGCTCTTTCTGGAAAATCAGGCTTCATGTCACTGTGACTTTTGCTATGAGGGAGGACTGATAATGACACCACACCACTTGCCCCCTGCCCATCCCTCTTTCGGATTCTGGACTCCCACAGGTGGCAGGCTGCTCAATCCGTTATCACCAACACTTAGAATCTTCCCACCAAATTTAATTCCCATTGATTACTGGCCTTGCCACTTTGAAGATGGAAATGGTAATTTCCCGGGTTAGATTCTAGTCATTCATTATTCCTCGGTATTGACTGGTGACCTATAAGTGTTTAGTCGGAGCCAGTGCATCTGTAAAGCCAGATGCCCTTTACTGTGACTTATGGCTGTCTGCCATGGCAGCTACTGTTCCTTTTCTGCCATCAGAACATGTCAGTCGGTTTGCTCACCACTTTTGTCTGGAGGACATATAAGACAGTCTTGTGGAGACATAGAAGAAGGAGGATGGTAATAAGCATAGAGGGAATCTGTTTCCTCATAAGCAGTTATGACCTCTGCATGCGTATTTTCCCAGCAGCACAGTTTGGTTCGAGGCGGGGAGGGGGGGCAGCTGGACTCAATACACTTCTACCAGCGTGCCTCTGCCCAGTTCTGTGGGAAAGGCTGTTGTCTGTCAATGCCATTCCTCCTGCTGCCAGCCTCTCCATACTGATTAGATTGGAGGAGAACAGTAGGTGAGATGTATGGACAAAGGGTTTATTGTAATTCCCAAGGCATCCATTCAGGGCATGGATCCGTGACCTTTTCAGGCCACACAATAGAATCAGCTGCTTTCTGTCCCCCCCCCGCAATTGGCACGTGGAATTTTGTCTGCCCTAGAAACAGGCACACCATGTCAAAATGGTTTGTCAGGCATTACACCTGACAAGCTTGTTCAGCCCATTGCTAAGTGGAGAGGTTGTAACGGGTTGAGTAGAGGTGTGATTGCTGTGTGATAGGTCCATCAAATATTGTTTACACTCAATATAGCTCTGTATAGCTGCACCTGGCAACTTCAATATTTCAAGTATCATCAGTTAGAAATCCAAATAATTTTCATTCATGGCAGATTTACTGTAGAAAATGTCACAAATATTCTTTGGTTGCCTTACAGTAACATAATCTAAGCAATTTAAATGAGGAAAGTCCTGATCCAGCCATTGATTAAGTGCATAAAGACTATTCTTTATAAAACTTAATATATTTTTTTCCATGAGAATATCCCTTTATGGCCTCAAAATGGCTTGGCTGTATCAAGGTGGTGGGAATGTTTGACAGAGCTTACCTGCTCTGTCGTCTGCTGAATTTGAAACTAGTCTATTAGATTGACATAATTCAGCCATACATGTTTGAACTGGACATGGATTCCCAGAAAGAAGAGGAAGAGCTGCATGTACAAGGTTGTCTGCAATTTGATGCATCAGAGCGATAAGTTTCACTTCTACAATGTTAAGCCCCACCCCCACAAGTCGTTATATTGGTTATGTTTTGTGTGTTGAAGTCCATGGCTGCCAGAATTTTTTTTTTTTGGAGACTGTCATTTGTGGATTCCACAATGAAAGCAGCTGACCTCAGCCATTACGCTGACAACTTACTTCTGTCATGATGGTGGTTGTAGTGCATAAAGCCACCGTATGGACATGTTAACAGGGTCAAAAATGTGACTTTCATTGGAGGAGGTCTTTAATTTAATTGATTGATCAGCCAGTGTCCCAAAACATGCAGGGATTTTCCTGGATGTCAGTTGTCCTGAATTTTTGATCTGTAAATGTTTAAAAATAACGGGATAAACAGGCGAGTGTAAGTTTACTACTGCAGTTAAATCCTCCTCTGCTGAGGCTCCTTTTTTATCCTCATCCAAGCGTGTCGATTTAATCACAAACACAACATAAGAGCTTGACACTTGTGCTGATGGAGGGTGGGATTGTGTGTGTTTGTGTGTGCGTCTCAGACGATGCCCCATTTGCCAGGGTAGTTGTCAGAGAGGGCCAGAAGCCCATGGGTGGTAGCCAGCACGCAGGAGCAGCACGTGCAGCCGCAGCCACCCAGGCTACATTGTTGTCAACAAGACGATGTATTTCGGAGGGAGCCGGAGGTGGAGGACAGACTCGGTTACACTTTTTAAAACAACACTTTGTGCTGAAATATTTATGTGACTTAAGCACACGCTGTCCTCGTGCTGTCACACATACATATGAACATGTGTGACAGAAACAGTAGATTTATTCTGCAGGCCTCGCTGCAGCAGCCATGAAGAGGTTGATATATGGATTCTAAAAACTCAAATATTCTCTCTTGCTGCATTTGACCTTTTTTGAAACTAAATAATTAATCATTGCTTTAACTGAAAAAGCAACTGTAGGTTCAGCCCAAAGGATATGATCGGAGTGCTTTGATCCTTGTCTGGATAGGATTGTAAAATTGTTGGCCAAACTGTTTCCGATTAAATCAATCAGAAATTGGTACGATTACTTGTGTTTTGAAATTTAACATATTAGAATTGTGGCTGCTTGTCTTAAATGAAAACGCAGGTATCATACTGTACGTATGGTGACTGAAAAGGGCAAACTGGCAAAGCACTAAGTAAGAAACCTAATCAGTTTTACAATTACACAGGAAATCCAAAGAACACAATACAAATGTGTTACAATTCCATAATAACCCCAAACTGGGGGAAGGATTAAAAAAAAACCCAAAAAACACAGTGATTTTTCTTATGATTCCACGCTGGCAAAAGCCATTATGGTTTCAGGTTGTCCTTTCAATCTCACATCACATTCTTGTAAATGCAATGTTGCAGAAATTTTTCAAATTTCTCAAGCATTCATTTGGATGAACTGGTTAGAATTTGGTGTTCAGAGAAGGGGACTTTATACAACTGTTTGCCAACTGTCATATACTGTATCTTTACTTGTCTGTTGACTTGTAGTCTGACTTTGATGCTTAACAATCATAGGACTTTTCCTGTGAAATTATGCAAATGAATCAAACAGGTAAAAAGTTGAGTTATTTAATTATGACTAGATAAATTAGAGACACATCCATGGCAACACCAGCAGGAAAACATTCTCCAGGGTTAGGACAATATGGATTTGTGATGCCTGGCATTTCCAGTCGAGGAGGCAGTTATATATGAGCTAAATCCCATCGCGAATTGTAAAAGTTGTGCACCTCCAAACCACTTGGCATGTTCTATTCTGCATTTTGTTGCCTTTGCCAGCGCCGCCTTCCCGCCATTTTTTATGGCTCTTTGTCAAGTGTGCTAATTGCTGTAAATAGCCTGGTTCTCTGTTATTGTGATTGACCCTCATAAACCGCCACTCAGTTTGTCTCATATTTGGCAATGTGAGGGGTGCTTTCTCAGCCTCATTTGGTGTAATGGCTTGCTGCCGTTTGATTAAACAGTTAATTACTGAGAGGGCCTGCGTTTATGTTGGGGCTATTTGAATAACTGCTCTTTGGGCCATGTGTAGCAGCACCATCAAAGCTAAAAGATGTCAGTGAATGGTTCTCCTCAGCGTCGTGGGTAGTTTCTTCAACTGCTTTTAAGCTTGTATGGTTGTTTTAGAAGATAAAAGCTAAGATTTGATAATATTCCATTAAGGAGGTCATGTTTTTGGTTTGGTTTGTCTGTTTTCTGTTAGCAGGCTACTGTCCACAATTTTGGACAAATCGCCCTGAGTTCCTATTGGCAGTGGCTTTAGTTGATTATATTTTAAGCCTTACAGGTCAAAGGTCAAGGTCAGAAAAATACCCAAAATTCACATTTGTTAACATTGGACAAAATTTTAAACAATCCTTTGTTTACCAAAAATCAACCAAATTACATTTATTATGCATAATGTTAGTTTGATCCCAAAATAAGTTTGGCCTTGACAGGTTAATGTGTTGGGTCTTGATGACTTTTTATGCATGTGTGCTAGATTTAAGAAGAAGATTTTTCGGCCTTGGTGGAGGTATGTGTTCTCTAAATGCTATTGTCAGCTTATTCATTTGAACCTTGATTATTTAGGTCAAAAAAGAAGGAACCCTTCACTAAACCTGTAACTTACGTCCAACCATCCAAACCAACATGGCACACATGCAGGTTACAATGCAGTAGAAATACCTCTAGTTATTTTCGATTACAATTGATCTTGAAAGTCACACAGTAATAAACAAAAAAATGCCCCTCATTTGTAGTTCTTGATCATTGTTTTTGTCTGCTCAAATGTTTGCTAGTCTAAACCAATATTTTACATAAATGTATGTATAAGTTACATTTGCAAGAGACAGGATTTAAAAATGAAGATTAGCTGGTGAGTCTGCTATTGCAAGTAATAAGTTGGACTGCAGTGGTAGACTTTGACCAACCAAAGACTAGGACATAGGTTAAGCTTCCAACAAGTAGAGCCCAATTCTAATCAAACTTTCGAGACAGAATTTATAGTACCACAGGTCACTAAAAGTAACATTTATGATATTAATATCCTTTCCTCACAGTTTTTTAAGAAATAAGTGACCGGTTCAATTTTGTTGTTATGAAAGCCATCTTTGCTATCGAGATGCTTACCTAGGGAATTGTCTAGGTTATACTGTACATGCACAATACCCTGGTGCAAGCAAATAATCTACAGAATGAAAACCTCTGCCAGTGCGTGTCTGTCTGGGAGTCCTGTCTTTTGAAACATGAAAGCAGGCCACCATAATGAGAGAGAAGGGCTGTGTGGATCAGCAGAAAAGAAAGGAAGGCGTGCCTACGATGTTTGTTGGATCTGAAGGGAGGCTGTTTCATTAGATCACTCTGAACTTTTTCTTCTCTATTTCTGTTGCTGCTTTTCAAAATCAGTTGCTGATCCAACCTTCCAATTTTGGTGCAAATGTGTGACCTCCTGCGCACCTGTTAATGTCAATATGATGAGCAATTCAATCATTTCTAACAGTGATTTATAATTATCCATTCCTCATTAAACCGTTATTGTATTCCTGAATTATTTAATTCTAACACACTTCCAGTTTTCCCAAACTGAATGCTAACATCAAATTTAATGATAGCAACACAAACAGCATCTCCATGAGCTATAAAAAACAAAACACAACAATAACAAAAAAAAAACCGATATAAGATAAAACTAGTTGTCTTCTTCCTTGGCTCCCCTCCTCCACTCTATAGCTTCTTTTATAACAATTGTGCAGTTTCCATGGCAGCTAGAGCATGTTAAGCTTTAGGATAACAGTGAAAAAAGTGGGGAGAAGGACAGGGAATTATCACAGGGTATGAAGGGCTAAAAATAGCAAGGGACTTAATCCCAGGCATTATTTATTCATCTAAAACTTCTCGTGTCTGCGCCGGCTGCGTAAACATCATTTCTTCTGCAGTTCCTAGTCTGACCTAAACCTCCACTGTGCGAACTGACTAATACCATGTCCATGGGGGGTTCTTATAGAGACACAAAGACTCTGGATGGACGTACAACGGCTGGATTTGGAAACTAGCTCTGGATTACTGCAAGCAATCTGTTGCTGTTCCTACTTCCTCACCATTAGGACAAATCTTCAGAGTTACAGATGGAGATGAGAATGAAAGCAGCTCAAAATTATTCAAAACTATTTCCCCTGAAAACACTCACCACAACACCTCTCCAATTTGTCCGTCTCTCTAAATGCTGATATACACGAGCAGAACATTTGATGTTTAATTCAATCATTGCCAGTTGATGTATTATATTATATGGTGGAGTTGTAGTGTGTGCAGTGACTCTGTGTCTGTCACACTGCCAGCATTCGACTGATGTCAAGTAGAATAGAGGTCAGCCTCAGACAGCAGGCAGGGCTGGCCGGCTTGGCTTAGAGAACAGACACAGATCATTGTCTCTTGTATGGAGAAAAGAAAGCTTTGATTGATGTGGCTTTTTAAAGGACAGAGCCTGTTCTGATATTTTTGCAATGAAGATGACAATAGTGGGAATTTTAATACCTACAATTTATTCAGACCAGTGATAAAGCTATTAAATTCCAGTAACGAATCTGAAAAACATATGAGATTAATTGTAATTTCTTCGTAGTTTTTCAGGTTTTAAATGGAAACTAGACAGCTTTCATATACTTTTGCACTGAAGCTTAAAACTACTTAAGAAAACGTCTTTAGCAATCTGTCCAGCATTTAAGTTAGCTCCCTGCAAATACATAGGACACAATCAACATAAGCTCATGGGATGACATGTGAATAGCACGCCACTTTTAAGGTAATTTCATGTGTCATTTCACTCATTTTAAGCTTTTTGCTTGTCATTTAACACCACATTTGATGAGTTTAAGCCCAGCAGGGGACAATAATTTCAGGTGACTTTCATCTTGTGATATTCGTTTTCTCAGTCACATGTGCTTGACACTGTTAGTAACTAGCTGGTGAACATACTTAAAGGTGCATTTATCACCAACCATAAGTTAATGCAAGTTTAAAAACACCACCAACAGCTCAAGAGCTCTAATAAAGTTATATACAGTTGGGTCCAGAAGAATTTTGACAATGGCCTGCTTTTTTTTTTATCATTTTTCCTCTTTAAACCACCACAATGGATTTGAAATAAAACAATTAAGATGTGATCAAGTGCAGACTTTCAGCTTTAATTTAAGAAGTTTCACAAAAATATAGCATTTACTGTTCAGGAATTTAGTTATTTTATGCAAAGTACCTGTTTTAATGGTCTCAAAGGTAAACAGTATATCAGTGATCAATATGGCTAAAACCATGCCCATGATATTATCAAAAACGTTACATATAAAAATCACAATACACTTCAATTAAAAATGAACCATAATGGCAATATCACTTCAGATAAGTAATGCTTCATGCTGACTACAGGATATTTAAGAAGAATGGCCAAATTAAAAGAGATTAAAAGACTTCACAGCTATGTAAATTTAAAATTAATAAAAAAATTTTAAACTGATTAAAATGGATCATTGTCTAGTTTTAAGAGATTTCAACAACTGTTCCATTTGTGTGGTATATATATTTTACCAAAACCAGTTATAAAAGTCTAAACGTGATCTAGCTGAATGGAGGAGTGGATCCTGTCTGTTTCTCAAAGGTCACCAGTCGAGTTCACCAAGACATCTTTTATGTGTGGATACTGAAGGGATATTTACTTCCCAGCTTCTTGAATAGAGTTTGGTAATGACATTTTGTGCACACAGCATCACGTTTCCATGTAAATTCTATGTTATCAAGCTTTCAGCATCTCTGTCTCTTTCTCTCACTCTGTCCATGGTGCTGAAAGCCTCCATTCACTGGTGAGACGGGCCTTCTTGCTCAAGGTCCTTGGACTTGCATTTCCGTTTGGAAAAATAGGCGCTCTCTCAAAAAGCCAGCAAGGCTCCTTGTGAATGGAGCCGCTCTCACCGGCACTGAGAGCATTGTGAGGTTTAATCAGGGACAATAGCCTGTGCTGTTGTGGACAAAATTGCCCTTCAACACTGAATGTTATGTGCTCAAAGACACAAAGGACCTGCATGGCTGAATATTTTTTTTTTCTTTTCATGACCAACTGATATGGAAAGAACAAGTTTAGCATTATGATTACACTTAGTGGCATGACAGAGCATGTTAGAGGTCCATACCGTGTGATTATTGCTAAAATATAGGGCCACTGTGTTTTGAAATAGCCCAGTTGGCAATTTGCAGCCTTTATTAAGGATGTAATATGTGGGCAGTTTTACATAAAACAGGAAAGCTAACTTCTTTGTCCTCTCTTTACTCAACATCAATGCAATGGCTCTATAAACAACCATTGACCTCTGAAAGCTCTCCGGTCATAAAGGCTTTTACAACCCTGCCTTGTTGTGTAACATACCTGCGGCTGGTTCCTGCAGTCGACTGAGCCAGCACGGGCTTCATAGCATCTAGGTCAATTTTCTTGACAAGATAATCCCATCTAAACTGTTGTTAGATTACCAGATAAAATAAAACTGTTTGGATGGGTCTCTTGTTCAATGTTTAATCTGATGGGTTAATGAAAGTTACCAGACAGATTTTCTAATTTGGGCTAGGCTCATGGTTTTGTCACTGTTATTGACACTGATGGTTTAAGATTCAGGCTATTCACAGTGAGTTTTTTCGACTTTACCTTTTATTTACCCAAAAGATACATTTCAATCTTCAATGGATTACAGCTGCCACAAGGACTCAATCAAAACTTGGACATTTAGGTTATTTTTTTAGCTGAATACAAAACATTGAATGGTTATAACTTGTTTAATGTATAGATTTGATGTTTTGGGGGGGTTTTGGACTGTTGGGTGGACAAAAGAAGGAACATGAAGTCATTAATTGGAAAATGTGCGAAAAATTTTTCACAATGCTCTTACAAAGTGACAGATATTCTTTTTTGGAAAGAGCTTCTTAAGTTGGACATCTCCCCTCCAGGTTTTACAGATTAAAACTCCTGAATTGTAGACAGGATGGCGCCGCGGATGGCTGCCTCGGTGTTTCTCTCTGCTCTATGGACGATTCGCTTTTCTTACCCCTTTCCCGTCACTCATCACGGCTCACTTCAGCAGAGATGAACTCTTAAACATGAGAGACTCAGCTCCGCTTCACTTTCCACCACTTTTCACTAACCCCAAAAGTTTTTCAGAGATTTTTGTCGGAGGCGCAGCAGCTCTTTACGGAGTTGCCAGGAGACACAGACGCCGATAGGGGAAACGCGCAGGCGCACTCGTAAAGCTGAGGCAGCGAGGACTATGCACTGCACTCCCGGCGATACACCTGGCTAATGTCCGCTCCCTGGCTAACAAGATGGACGAACTGCTGCTGCTGAACTCCAAAAACTCTGACTTTCACCACTCCGCCATCCTGTGCTTCAGTGAAACCTGGCTCACTGAGCATATCCCGGACTCTCCCGTCCTTCCAGCTTTTCTGTTGAAGTTCAACCTGCCTCGGGAGCTGCTGGTCAACTTCTCCACCGCCGTCGTCCAGTCTGTTCTTTGCACTTCCATCACGCCCCAAACAGGACAGGAACAGACTGCAACGGACTATAAGGTCTGCAGAGAAGATCACTGAGGCCGACCTGCCCTCCATCCAGGACCTTTACAGGTCCAGAGTCAGGAACCGGGCAGGTACCATCGCTGCAGACCCCTCACACCCCAGACACAAATTGTTCAGACTGTTTCCCTCTGGTAGGCGCTACAGAGCTCTGTTCGCCAAAACCACCAGATTCAAAAACAGTTCCTTCCCCCAGGCTGTCTCCCAGATCTCCCCATAAGCCAACTGTCAACCTCATGAACATTTGCACACTTGCATATTACTGTACTATTGTACAACATTCAACTTTTGAATGTCAATGTGTATATGTATATATATTCATATATATTTTCCTTCTTTCCTTCACGTGTCCAAGACAGAAACACTGGAGGCAAATTCCTAGTATGTTTACACATACCTATAAAATCTATAAAATCAATAAAATCTGATTCTGATTCTGAATCTGCTGAAGAAACTCTCCCACATTACACTTGTGGGCTCACACATCAGGAACTGGACAATTGTAAATGGTGTCACGGCCTGTCGTTATGGAACTGGCATTACAAAAAGTCATTATCCCAGCCAAAGTGTACAAAAGTTTTATTTGTCCAGATTTAACAAACAAATTTGAGGTTTTCAATGATAATCAGTTTGAAAAGCCTATCAGATGGACTGAAGTAGGAAGAAGAGGCTTGGTGTTTAAGGTGTCTCTCCTGTGGTTTAGCCCTGATTAGTCGCCTATTGTTGGACTTTCAGTTGAACGGCGGCCAGTGGCTGAGGACAAAGGGCAGCTTTGTCATGCAGGGAAAGCTTTCCAGGATGCCTACAATAAGATCCAACTGAATAGCCAAGTTTAGAACTGCACCCACAGAAGCTGACTGGAGCTTAGCTCAATTTAATGTCGTTATATTGGGGTCACTGTAGTGGCTACTGAGTGAGTTTTCTCTGATTTATTTTTGTGTGTGATGAAGGGTGTCAATGTCGAAACTCAAATTCAAAACTATTGCATAAAAAAGTATCTGTAATCTTCAGTTTGAACTTGCACAGGTGGGATGGGATGTACAAAATGCATTAGTCTAATGTGTTTGACCCACTTCATGACTTCTAAAGTTATTCAAAAAATTAGTTGGCACATTGAGATAGTTTGTGGCAGTCAATTTCCCATGCTACTTTTATGGCAGAAGTAGCAAGATGATATGTTATGCTTTGTCGCATCTAGTTTGAATTGCTACACATACTTTGGCATTACAATTTCTGATAGTGTATTTCAACTGTTTTGTAATTTCTATTTCCTCTCTGGTTAACAGATGGATGATAACAAAATTACCGAATCTCTGTTGCTAAGGCTGCCCTTCTTACTGAAGGAAATTTGAGTGAAATAGCATCAGAAATGGTTGTTTGGAAGTACAAATGGGAGGATGTTTGTTGTAAATGCAGCTGACTTACAGAAACCCTTGTTTGATAGCGCTAAGGTGGATATTTGCTGATTCCACTGCTTTATGGCAGAGTCAATTTAAATATGATAACGATAACAAAAAATTCTTATAATAAATTGCATGTCCACCATTTTATCAGACTATCATCATCTGTGGGGATTTGCATTCACATCTACATTTGTAAAAGGACCAGTAAGAACACCCTCTCTCTGTAATGACCCATGATTGTCCGAAAAGCACAGTCACAGGTAGATTTTAGATAAGCCTAATGTTATAATGGGTTTTTTGCCCAATGATGCCAAAAATAAACTACATGACCCAGCTTTAACAAAGACTTTACATGGCTCGCTCAGAACTTGTGGACTTGAACTAAGATTTTTTTTATATTTATGTTTCTTTGGGTTTACATTGCCTTGCCAATTCCTCCTTTTCTATGAAAATTTCAATTTGCAGTTGTTTTCTGAGTACTTTTACTTTGAAAATGTTCAATCTTGCTGAAATGTTATAAGAAATAGAAATAATCGACTCTGTGTCATTCAATGCTTTATTCTCTGCATCATTTGCAATGGCATGGAGATACAGACATCACAAAGGCCTTAATGATGATTTTTAAGACTTTAATTAAATAAGAAAAGTCATGGAATTAGCGAAATGTAGTTATGTGAATTATGTGTTTTGTCTGTACATAAATAGGCCACAATGCAGCGTCAGTTTATATGAGCTAAGTGGCTAAATTACAGTAGGACTTCAGGCTAACAGATAGCCAACCTTTGGGCCTTTTTCTGGATATCTATCTTGTTGGTGTCCACTGTGACTGTGTGAGAGTTTATAGCTAAAGTACATGTTATTTCACATTTAATTCCTTGGTTGGAGAGATTGATAGGAATATTTTTCCTTATTTTTTTCCAATTTATTTAAAGTCTGTCTACTTATTTAAAGCAGGAAAACATGGGCAAATAGGCAGGATGGGGAAAAAAAAAAAAAGTAAGATTGTGAGAGAATGGATTTGACTCATGTGTGTACCTGCCAGTAGTGCTTTTTCCTGCATTGTTGCTATAGCAACAGTGGCTCACTCTGTGTGTGTGTGGCTAGGGATGTAATTCTGCCTGTCACCAATGTAGCCCAGAGCTGGATCCCCAGCTGCTGGTTGCCATGAGACCAGACAGACACATCCTCCGCTTCATAAATCTTTTCTCTTGACTCAAATCACTAAACAGATTAAAGAACATTATGAATGAGATATGTCAAGATGATATGCTCTGTTTTAGTAAAAATGTAACTATAAATTACTTCAAAAATAATATATTCTAGTTATATTAACCCTATCAGAATTTACATGGAGGGAGCAGTGGCAGGCTGACAGTAGATCATTTAGAATGAATGTACTTAGAGTAGGACGTTTATTCCGCTTTTTTTTTCCACCTACAGACCTATATGTAAACAAGACAACAGCACAGAAAAAGCACAGACTAACAGAAACAAAACTGAGAACTTCATGTAATTTACGTCAATCTGTTGTAAGAATAAATATCCCATTTTATGACGCATTGGTTTCCCAATGCATGAAACAGGACAAAAGTACATTAAATGTGACGCTTATGAGTTGTAAGACAAGGGGTTTGTTAAAATATGTGAAAGTTCAAATCAAGATTCGTACCATTGCATTACTTTCGCTTTCAGCTTTGTCCAGCAAACCAGTTAGCAAAAGCTAGAAAACCGTTGGAAGCAGTAACTGATGGCTAATCTTGATTCTGCTAATTTTATCAAAAATCTGATTACACTGACAAAATTAAAAATATTTCGAATTAACTAAAAGTTTGATTCCAGAGTCAGCCATTGTGGTTTCAAATTTGCTAAGGGGCAAAAGAACATGACATTATTGATAGCTGTGAACACAGTTTTTGTCATCATATACCAAGTTAACATCCTTAATATTCACGAAATTGCTACATTTGTGTTTCATTTGCCATTGGTATTAAAAATTCCAACATAGAAACAGCTTGTAATCTTATAGTATTAAAGTCAATTAATGATCTTTCCATCATATGACAGAAAATAATGACTTTTTGTTCTAGTTATTTATAAAACCCAAACCTCAGTCTTTAAGCTAAACAAACAGTACTCTTCTTCCTCAGTGTAGAGCTTGATTTTCATAGGCTGTAAAAAATGTAACATATGTGCCCTGTTTTTGTTTTACAGGGATCTTGAGATGACGGAAGTAGAGCCAGTGTTGGACTTTGCTTCCTCGGGGCGCTCGGGAAGAAGAAATGCCCTGCCTGACATCCTGGGCTCTCCAGCAGGAGTAAACCCTGGCGACCTGCCTCTTAAGCTTGCTGAGTTGTCCCTTAAAGGTAAAGTAGACAATGTTTTCTATTTGGATCAAAACAAATTTAAACTGTAATCATCTTATAAATTGAATTTGTAGCAAAGTGCTGTGATCAGTTCACAGTCCGTCAGTCCTTTTAGATTATTTCCTGTGTTGGAGGTTCTCTGCCTTGAACTTGGTCAAGCGTTGAGTCCATATCTGGTTGTTGGTGTGTGTGTTTTTGACAAAGAAAACTTCTTATTCAATTTCAACTCGGGCCAGATACTGCTAGCTAGATAGCTGGGGGAGCACCCTTAGATGTGATAGTTGGTCCTCTTCACCTGTCTCTGGTCTATGTATGGATTACCATTTGGGAATTGAATATAATTGACCAGTTCCATATTAGGACCCTCCAAAGTCGTTCATCACAATTCAGGAATGAGAAAGTTAAGTTAAGAATGATAATTGGACTGACTGCATTTATTGATTGCACTGACAGGATGTCAAGGCAGGTAGGAGTCAAAACCAAAATACTGCAAAATCCAAATTAGGGATGGGCCATGACTTTTTAAATTACGATAATTCTCAAAATTCAGTATGCCCGATTTTTTTTTTCTGAAAATATATATTCTCCCAGCCCTGCGATGAACTGGCGACTCATCCAGGGTGTACCCCGCCTTCGCCCCAAGATGCTGAGATAGGCTCCAGCCCCCCCCGCGACCCCTAACGGGATAAGCGGTAGAAAATGAATGAATGAAAAAATATATTCTCCCATTGTTTTCACTTGCACCAGTAAGTAACGCAATAACTGGTATATCATGTTACTTTTGGTAAAATTTCCATAGCATGTACCTTCCTAATCGAGGTCAGTATAGCATTTGTCAGAGCTCTGAGTGGGATGAATATTTCAATATTCGTCGAAGAATTCCCAGTGAAGATCAAATAGCATTTGTGCTTGAAATGTTCATCCCTAATCCAAATCAAAAGTGAGGTCCCAAACAGTCAGGCCAGAAAACCCCAGAATGCTTTAGCATGTCGCTAAATCAAATATAATCACACAATTCTAACAATGTTCTAATTACAATTAATTTCACTCTTTTTCTGTCCTGGCAGAACTATTCTTGAATTATGTATGAAATGTTGACTAGGCAATTTTGTATATCGCATGCTCAGTCGTTTTTGTAAATTAAATCACAAAATGATGTTGCATTGTGTTTATGCACATACAAACAAAATAAAGTACACATGTGCTGGTGTGTTTACTCATGATTCTCAATTTGAGGACATTACCCTTTTCCCTCTATTACCACAAATTATTTGCAATGTTTTAGACACACTTTTGATAGCAGTTGATGCTATGCTGTTTCTAGTTATTTTAATACTGGCTTTGTACTTTTTGTTCACTTAAGAGGATAAAAGAGCCATAAAAACCATAAAGACACATTTGTTTAGTTAACTTCAGACAGTGGAATTCTTTCCTGTATGCCCTTGTGACTACAGCATATTTCTCACACAGATGGTCCGGGAGGGGCCCAATCACCCTCGGGGGAGGAGCCTCCAGCCCTGCCGGAGAGCTCAGAGGGGAAGGAGGGATCATAGGGACTGGTCTTATCACCTCCAAAGAGACCTGCAAAGATAACCTGAGAGATGGGATGAGGAACAATATCAGAGCAGACCTGTTGTTGATTATCTATAGAGACTCTGTCTGTTATAGAAGCAGCTTAGTCGCAGAGCAACAGCGACAGAACGACTCCTGAAGGACTGGAGCCTGGAGCTTTGGACTGTTTAGGACTCAGCAGTATTTGAAAAGAGTCAAACTTCACTTAGTAATGAACCAATGAGTGTATGAGTGTTTGTGTGTGTGTGTGTGTGCGCGCGCGTGTGTGTATAAATGAGATAATCAAATGGACCATGATAGATTGTATACTGTACACTACTATTTTTGTATGATTTATTTGAAACTAAAGACAAACAAAATCCAG
>KV751371.1:2062511-2074763 GCA_001698575.1 Mola mola | reverse complement strand
AAGCGGCGGGGATGAGGATCAGCACCTCTAAATCTGAGGCCATGGTTCTCAGCTGGAAAAGGGTGGATTGCCCACTCCGGGTCGGGGGAGAGTCGCTTCCCCAAGTGGAGGAGTTCAAGAATCTCGGGGTCTTGTTCACGAATGAGGGGAAAATGGAGCGGGAGATTGACAGACGGATTTGAACAGCGTCGGCCGTGATGCGGACGCTGAAGCGATGTATTGTGCTGAAGAGACAGCGGAGCCAGAAGGCAAAGCTTTCAATTTACAGGTCAATCTACGTCCCAACTCTCACCTATGGTCATGAGCTCTGGGTAGTGACCGAAAGAATGAGATCGCGAATACAAGCGGCCGAAATGAGCTTCCTTCGCAGAGTGGCTGGGCTCTGCCTTAGAGATAGGGTGAGGAGCTCGGACATCCAGGAGAGGCTGAGGGTAGAGCCACTGCTCCTCCGCGTCTAGAGGAACCAGTTGAGGTGGTTCGGGCATCTGGTCAGGGTGCCTCCTGGACGCCCCCCTGGGGAGGTGTTTCGGGCATGCCCATCCGGGAGGAGACCCTGGGGCAGGACAAGGACACGCTGGAGAGATTATATCTCTCGGTTGGCTTGGGTACGTCTTGGTGTCCCCCCAGAGGAGTTGGTGGAAGTGGCCGGGGAGAGGAGCATCTGGAACTCCCTACTCAGGCTGTTGCCCCCGCAACCCGGTCCCGGATAAGCGGCAGAAAACGCAACGAAACGTCTGTATCATAATGATGGTGTTTGCTGTCTGGAGGTGATAAATTGACCTGTTAAGAAATTGTTTTTTTTGTTGTTTTTTGGTTGTTTTCTTCTGCAGAGTACTTCATAGGTCCATTCCATTTGATTATAGTCACCATCTCTGGTGGCGGGGATTTGAAAAATGGTGGAAATCACTGTTAACATCTTCTAAAGTGGAGAATGAGAGGGCATATGGAGCACTTGAATGATGCACAAGGCAAGAAATGCACTCGCTTTGCAGAAGAAACCTGTTTTCACGCTCCTGTTACATAATGCAGCAGTTCCTGCAGGTGCGCAGCAGATGGAGACATTCACTAAATTATCATTCACCAAACATCACGCTTCCACACCAATAAAAGAATTTCTTTGTTATGTCTGGTACAAACACCATGGCTGAAATGCACATTTTGCAACAATATTTGTATGCATACCTTAATACCTTAAGTATCTAAAAGCTGTGGCTGAAATGATGATTTGAAGGATCTGGTGTCACGATGCATGCAGCTTTCAGTTTTTATAGTGAAACTCAGATTTGGATGTGGACACCCCCAGTGTCGTCTTGGTGAAGCAGGGAGTGATGTGATGAGAAATGACTTCTCTTTTCGGGATTAGAGTTGGTGTCATCATCCCAAATACTGCTGCAAACCTGTGAAGGTTAGGAATGGAGGGGAGTGTGGAGGGGCTATATACAGAACGTGTTTGTGAGCCATGATTGATGGTGTAGGACAGTTGTCTGGCTGTTACCCACCACCCTTGCTGACAAGAGATGAGATGATCCATGGACCCAATGACTCTTCGTCCCTCTGCAGACGCCGTCCCAGTAAAGCATTGTGTTTGCTGTCCAACGCAGATTATGTAACTGTAACATTATTTATTAAATACAAGGCAATGACTTTGCTGCTGCCTGCGCTGCACTCAAGTAATAATATTGATCATTCATTCAAGAAAAACAAAATGTGTAAGCCATCCGGGACTTGTTGTTTTTGCTCAAATATCCCTGTTAGTCTCCACCCCTGCTGTCTTCATCAGGCATCCTCCTTTCCTCTGAGGTAGCTGCTTTGTCCAGACTGTTTCGACGTAACTCGTTGCTAGGGTAACCTAGCCTTGAGAAAGCTTGGACCCTATTGCAGTGTATGCAGTGAAGAAGTGATTGGAAGGTTTTGGCTGCAGTGAGGACAGGAGGCATGATGTCAGCTGGCAAAGCTGTGAGACTCTGCTATCCTCCAGTAACCTTTTCATTAACACATAAAAGACAGATTAAGAAGAAGAAACCAAAATGACAAGAAGCCAGTGGCTAAAATTAGCTGACAGTTAACACTTTTACAAATCTGAAATAACAGGACGGTAGGTTTCAAACTCCACCAAAAACAACGGCAGCAGCTGTCTGTTTTCTTGCATAATTAAATAGCGTGGTACAAGCAGTTTGCTCTGGCCTTTCTTCAAGGAAACTCTGGTGTAATTGCCTCATGCAAATGCACTGTTGTTCCTCTCACAGACAGGTTAGAGCTAAATGCTCTGTTATCAATCGAAGCTCTGTGAATGAAGAGCAGCAGCAGACTTTAAGCAGCTCAGCAGTCTCTTCTCTTCAATCTTTCTTTGTCTCTCAGCCCTCATGGCCAGGCCAGCGAGGATCCAGCTGTGAAGGAGACAGGCAGACTCGGGTCACGGGGAGGATGCCAGGCAGGCAGGCAGCCCAGCTAGCAGAAAATCCTTCACGTGGATATGAACGTGCCATTTCCGACCCGTAGGAGCCTTGGGAGGAATGATGTCAAAAAGGAGAAGACGATGTGAGAGATGAGATGGAGAGAGAGGACAGAAAATATCCACACCTGTTCATTAAAAGGAAGAGGCTGGCATTTTTCTATTTTCTATATCCTTATTGTCAACAAATGGGCCAAAGTTAACAATCCAATAGTCTATCTCTTGATGCAGCTGGCCATTTTTTAAGAAACGTTATTGATATTAGGAAATAATGCATTTTTAGGGGGACTATGTCAAGCTGTGGAGGGAGAATTTCGGGCAGCAGGATGGTTTCATGTGTCAGATTGACTTAAGATAAATATATTGTCCATGTTACGATTCCATGTTCATGGCTCATTTATGTGTTGTCATAGCTTTTGGACTATTGTCGTGCTCCAGTAGTGTTAAGTGTTTGTTTGTTAGTGTCAGTTTTTGTTTCCTGTTTTATAAGTATTTTTATCTTTGTCCTGTCATGTTTTCTTCCCTCGTGCGTAATTGCTTCGCCTTCCTAATGTGTCTCAGCTGTGTCTAATTGTCTAACCCCTCCTAGTGTATTTAAACCGTGTGTTCCTTTCCTCCTGTGCCAGATCGTCTTGTCAGTTTCTTGTCAGCGTTCCAGCATTAATCCTATTTTTGTCTTTGGTCTCTGAATTTAGGCTCGAGACTTGGTACTTTTGCTTGGCTTATTGTATTCCCATTTCTGACCTGTTTCTGATTAAAACATTTCTGATTAAAATATTCCCTGCTGTTCGACTCTGCTTTACAATCGCCAGTTTGTACATGATAACTATAAGAGATCTCTATTTCACCAAGGAGATATAATATCAGGCTGTAAAACATCTCTTCCAGGGTTGCTGAGAGACATTTCCCCTACACTTTAATCAATAAATAAAACATTCCATTATTTCTCGTTTTGATCCTCCTCACAAAAGGCGAACCAACCTTGTTTAACGCTTGTTTGTTGTTTCCTATAACCAGTTGGTGATTAGACCACTGCTTAATCTGCACATTTTACAGGATTTTCCACTTATTGTGCAGTTCATTATATGCAAAGGGACGTTTGTCATTTTTGTTTTTTTGTTTTTTAACTTTTGTCTTTGTACCTGGTATCTTTTTGTTGATTAATCTTCAGTGCCCCTGACTGCAAATCAAGTTCCCCATTAGGGATGAAGATGACTGAGCTGAACTGAAGTGTCGGAAAAACAAGCACTGGGATTGATTTGTGTTAGTTAGAATCTATGGTCCCAACCATCATTCTGAAATGTCTTTAGCCAAACTGTGTATCGACTAAACCCCGATGCTGTCCGTGGTGCTGAAGCCTCGAAGTTTTGTAATTTTCCTTCCGTCAGATTCACCCCAGGTCTATAATAATAAACCCTGTAATAGAGTAATCAGTTTCCCACTCAGTAACAAGTAACAAGAAGCGGCATTCAGCAGCAATTTCATTTCCCCCTGGTAATACCATGTTTGATAAAATTACTATAAACTCGCTCTCATTTCACTGGATGTGTTTGTGATGCAGTGCCATATAGAATGCTCCATAACCTGCTGTAGAAAAACAATTGTTCTGATATGACTTTAACAATGAATAATCCAACGTGTATTCACTGCAGAAGTGTATTAGTTTTAATATCAAACAACAAATCAATTTAATCAGAGTTTCTAACTGTTTTACCATAAATGTATCACAACCTTCTGAATGCTGGGGCCCTTTTTTTTTTTTTTTTTTTTTTACTTTTTCCTGCCCCTGCCCTTAATACACACACACTGCATCCTGTGGCATTCCTATAATATACATATGACACTAAGCCACCTTTGAAAAAAAAAACATAGGGGAGATGTGACACACAGCTTTAAATACATGCATGTACATCAACCCTTTCATAAGCATTTATTCAGTCTGCTTCAATAGTTTAAATTCATTATTAGATTTGGTCATTTCATTGGCTTTCTTGTAAATAATAAAGGTAGAGAATAGCGTTGGCTTATCCGTTCATTTTCTGTGGATTAAAATAAAGATTTCTGCTTTGTCAGGGTGTTCAATTATTAGACAATGACCACATAACTAACATACTCCCTGTGGTGTTTCATCACTTATCATTATCACTGTTTTGATGTGGGATGTGTGACAGAGGGCCAGATTTTTGCCACAGTGGAGGCTGGAGTTGGAGCTTGCCATTGTAGAATGGGGGAAACGGCTACACATCTTTTTCACTTGGAGGGCATTCATAGCATTGCACTTCCATGAAAAGTGCTGAAAATAGATTCATAACAAAAAAATACAGAGCTGAGGGACAAGTTCGAACCCTGGCTCCTTTCTCACCTTCACTCTCCTTGTCAATTGTTGAGCGACCGGAGGGTGAATGTCATCTTGTCTTGAAACAGATAACGTGTCGGGAGGGTATGGAGGCTGCACAGGCTCCTAATCTGACAAGCAGTTAGACGAAGCATCCTGTCACTCTAAAGAGTGCAGATGGACACTACAGACATGTAATAACTCAGAGATTAAGACCTTAAATTATACAATGGCTGACCATATTCACTTTTTTTTTAATACAAAGAAAATTAACGCACACAAGAAAGAACTGTGTGTCTATCCAAGCCTGCTATATCATCTTGCTATGACATCAGTGAGCCACGCGGTTGCAGTGACAAATCTACCATGTGCCAACTGTGAGCACACGTTGCAGTTTATTCTGTGTGTGTGTGTGTTTGTTTGACAAATTTCCTCCTGTTTGATTAACATATCTTACAAAGCACATTCAATTAAATGTTCTAAAATTCGGGAGCCCTTAAGGATTAATGTCTTCTAATGCTGAATCATGTCTCGAATGAGGGCCACAGTCAGGGTGGGAAGGCCCTAAAAATATGGGGACGTTAATGAGGTAATATAAATTATAAGCAGATGTACTGTGACATTTAGCCCCTGACAGTGATTTGACCTTTCTGGCTGTATAATCAGAGAGTGGGCTTTTGAGTGGGGGGCCAAGTATCAGCCAAATTCAGTAAGTGTAACCAAAACACCTTTCTAATCCCTCCACAATATATTGAGGATACCAAGACTGGCAAGAAACGAGCTGGGTTGAAACTGAACACACCTAATGTGCTAAAAATCAAGTTAGATTATTGCTCTCATGTCAGATTTTATTTCTACTTGTCTCCCATCTTAAATCTTCAAACCCCTGCAGTCGAGCTTGGCAGCAGCGTCATTCTTTGTGCAGATCACAGGGCTGTAAAAACAAATACACACACACACACACAGACATATGACCTCACCCAAGCAATGACAGGGCGGAGACTGGCAGCGTCAACCTAGCAACTCACACACACACACACACACACACACACACACACACACTCAGTGCGATAGCACAACTCCTCTCCCTCCGTAAGCTCTCTGTCAGACAGCTCAGCTTGGCATCGCTCTCGCCTGATATGATGAAACGAGCATTAGCTTGACCCCATTCTTACAGACACCAAGTCACTTTGTGCTGACAGTATGTTGGGCTGTCTACCGTGGCCTGGCAGGTTTGGCCTTTCTATTATCCTAGCTTCCTCCTTTTCTCTGGCCTGTTATTCATGAGAATGCACTCGGGTGACAGGGGCGGACTTTCCCCACCCCCCATTTCCAGACCTCTCCTCAGGAAGAGCTGAGGTCTGCTCTTAATTGGTTATTTTCAACTCTGACTGCTGCTGTCCCTGTTCCATCTTCTCAATATTCTCTCAGGTCTGTAGTAGGTAGCAGGATTCCTTTTCTAGACTTTCAGTGGGCAGAGCACATCGAACAACGAGAATTTACAGGTTGTATATGTCTTCAAAACGTGAGAAAGCTGGCTTGTTCAAAAGAACAGCAAAGACAGTCCTGTTGACAGATGTTATAATTATGAAAGTAATGTTGTATTTAGGATTAAACCATTATGGTTTAATAAATTTGTTGTGCAATGTGGTTTCACCATTATTCTCTCTTATCATGCAACACTTTGCACGGTAAGTAATTTGCTCTCTAGTAATTTCAGAAACTAAACTTATCATTCTGATGCATTTTACAAGTAGCTCCTCCTCTTCTTCCTGGGAATCCATGTCTGGTTAAAACATGTAAAGCTGAACTTACTCCAATGTTATAACTTGCCACTGTGCAGCCTATAGTAGACTCATTTTAAAGTCAGAAGATGAGGTAAACTCCAGTTTCTCTGGCTGCAGACAAGGGGCCGAACAGTGAGAGGAGATGGGGTGGGACTAAAAAGTACATTCATTGAACCCACAACCTAGATGAGGCAAAGGTGAAGAATTATATCCAAGAATTTTGAAGGCCACAAAGGGATTTTTAATTGTTTTTTTTATTATTATTTCATTATCGATAAAGTCATTTTGGGAATTGATTAAGAGAAAAATCAATGGCTGGAGCACGTCTTTAAAATTAGCCTGATCACAAAAAAGATCAGTTGCAATTATCAGTTGCAGCTAGCTGCAATGACAGAAGCCATATTTGGTCAAATTGATTTGAAGAGTACTTTGAGTCTGAATTTGACCAACGTCCCCATCTGCTAACATGAAGTGGGAGGGCTGAATGACATACATTGCAGCCATCCACAAGAGGGCGATCAAACTGCTTTGGTTTTCATTTGGTAAATTTGCTTTATTTTACAGCCAATGATGCTAAAAGGAACACAGTTATTTGTTGAGACTGTGATAACAAAGTCCTCACTTGTTCTTCCTTCCTTGCACGGTCTTCAACCCTTACATCAAACAAAGAGAGCTGCAGCTGCAGAAAAGAGCTGGCATTCATTGCACAACATGGCTAAAAGTGATCAGTGTCATGTCCAGAAGCTCAGTGATAAGAACAACTAAAACGCTTAGACTGACTGAGATAATACTCTGAAATGAACTGAGCTGAGCCTCACATGCTGACAGCTGGCTTGTACCAGGAGATGTTGGTATGATAATATCAGGATAACACTAATCGTCCAGATTGGGATTATGATTATCACTCACCAAGCACACAAATGGAGTTCCATACTTCAGAACTAATCTGAACAAGGCTGAGGCTTTACAAACCTGGACCAATTAGTAACACCTATCAACACATCATCAAGCTAATCTTTGTCATTTAGAGGGAAGTGTGAACAAGTTTCCCTCTATTCTGGCTAAAATGTTGTAAGTGTTGATGAGTTACACACATCCAAAATAATAAATGAGGATAATTTAAATCTATGATTCTAAAATATGACTTTTCATAAATGTTATAGTCACTCATATGGATAGTATTTGAGGAAAATTCTTGAAGTATCTTAAAATCAAATAGAAATTTAATCAAATAAAAATGCCTGTATCTGCCCCATTATTCCAACTGTAATGGATATTTTGGTCTCTTTCCCATCCTTGCACCAAGTTTTGTTAAGAGAAAACTTTAGTATTTTTCAACCAATTTCCTTGTCTTTTAGGCTCCAAAATTCCTCTCAATGCATCTACCTACAGTGAAACACCTTTGTGTTTTTGACCCAATAACTGTAAAGATACTGTATTAAGTGAGTGTTTCTACCTCTGTGTTTTTCCTATTGTTCTCTACTTACCCAGCATCTGGTATTCAGCATTTTTTCACCTATTAGAATTACTTTGTTTTTTTAAAATGCGATTGCTGATTCATTCCAACTCGGGACTCATTGATTAAAACGTGCACTACTTGTTTCCAAATTGTAGTAGGAAAAATGATAATGCTTAAATTAAAGTACAAGTACCTAAAAAATGTGCATTAGTACTGTCCACGAGTAAAGCTCCCACCTGGATACAGATGGCAGGTTCTTTTAGCCACACGGCACAGTGGTGCAGGCAGGAAGTCACTCTCGGAGTGATTTGACATGTGTTCTGCAGAAAGATGTGATAGGCACTGCATTAATGAAATGAAAAGAATAATAGATGTTATGAAAAGGATAATGGTTGGCCCACTGTTGCATACAACAGTTATATTTATTTATCCTGGGGGATGGCTGATTTTATAAACACAATTCATTTTAGGGCTCCATTTTGACTTTGAGTTTTTACGGAGCCACGCCCTCAGTATCCACCAACCACCTGCAACTCTACAACCTTGAATTTCATCCATCCTCATTTGGTCACCCTCTTCTGTTCATAAAACTAATCTCATCATGAGGGACAGAAATTTGATTTGTAGCTCTCTAATATATCTCTATTGACATTCAGCCTTCAGTTTTTTAGCAGCCATCTGTGGATCGTCTCTGCAGGCCTTCTTTGTCAGTGCGCCTGTGGTTTCCCCCTCCTCCAACTCCACCTCCTTCTTGTCCGTCTCACCCTTTTGTTTGCCTCCTCTCCTCTGTGTCTGGGGTCTGACATCACAGTCCCAAGGGAGCCCTGTGACGGTAATGAGCTCTGATTCAGCACCCAGGAGTCCCACCTATGCTTGCAACTCTTCTCCAGTGCAGTTGATCTCAATCGCACTGGATCCCTCTCCTCATCTTTCTTTTCATCCTCCTTACCCTCCTCCCTCAAACACGCCACCCGTCCCCATGAAACCCCACCCCCTCCAGCCTTAAGCAGGTTTGAAGACTCAAGACTGCTTTTAATGTGCTGAAAACAAGCTCTCCCAAGTGGGCAGGGTTCATATTTCACCATAGGCAGTGCCTGGGACGCCAACAGGGCTTTAGTGAGAAATATGAGGGCGACACCAGAATAAAATATTCATCCAAAGCATAAATATGGAGGAGGACATCAAAGTATTAACTTCCACATTCCACCTTCTTTTCAACCAGATTGCTTCTCATTTTCAGTTCAGAGCATTTGGGTTTTTGCAGCAAAGAAATGTCAATTAAAGAGTAATATTCCAAGTTAAGTGGTTTGAAGGCTGGAGTTATATTTTTAAAAATCCTATTAAAAAGCACCATCCAAAGGGGGAAAGCAGTCGGCTGACTCGCGAGAAAGAGCCCTGACAGACGATGAAAAGTCTGAACAAGGGTATGCTTTAGCCTGAAACTCACCAACTGGAACGCTAAAGGCAGGCGCGCTACACACAATCTTGTAAAACAAAAGAATTTCATAAACGTCATTTGATGTTTTATTGAGATTTCACATTTTGTTTTGTGTTTTGTGAATTCTTGAGCACATATAACTATTCAGATAAGATAAATATTCTCCTTTTAAATCACGAGATCTCTGTCCGGCTGTCTCTCTGTCCCCTGGATGGTTCCAAAACTGTTCACCACATTCAAACTTCACAAATGCATTGCTGATGACCCGAGGATCTGCCTTCTGTGCATTTCATAAAGCTTGGATGCCCGTGGTGTTCAGCATTACTAAAAATCACACCCATTTTACCTTGAGCGCTTCTTCTTCTGCCCTGCTTAGCCAAAACACGGACGGTGTGTGGATGAAAACAGCATTGCATGCGTTAGAGTTAACCAAAGGTGTCTCGAGTCTTTCTTCTTTGATGTCTTTGACTTTTATTTGGCATAAAAGACATCAAAAGCACAGATCTGCACCCTCAGGAGCAGCGCAGTCCATATATACGTTAGTTGATCACAAAAAAGAATTGTATACTAGCCAAGGGAGGAGGCTGTTTATTCCCATGTCTATAGATTTATTTTTTTTTTTCTAAACAGGATATATCAAAAATGAATTAAATTAATTAAAATTAAAAAGGAACAATTGATTACATTTTGTCGTTTTTTTTTTGTAACGGTTGTATGAGACATTATTTTTACCTTGGCATATAAAGGGAAACTCACTGTGCATTTGGAAAAAAAATGAGCTGCTACTCAGAGAAATGTGTTCTTGGAAAAATTGCTGATGAGGCAAATTCAACGCAATGTCATGCTGTGGCGTCAGCATGCATTATTAAAACATTCATCTAAAGCCATCAACTGCTGCTCAGTGTTTTCTTCCTGGTTTTTATGTCTCGGGCAACTGTAGCTGTACAAACAACCGCACTGTTGAACCTCTGTGGGCCAGTGCAAAAGAATAAAAAAAGACTTTACCGCTCTTATCTCTGTCACTGCACTCTGCTTCAGCTGGTGTGAGCCCCATCTGTTGGGCCTCATTAGGGCGGAAAACAAAAACAGGACCACTGCAGACGTGTGCAGAGTGAGGCGAAAGGGAAGCGGTGGTAAGGTGGTGGGGTGAGCGGGTATTGCAGGAGGAGTACTGTGGAGACCAAAGGATTAGCTAATGGGACAGCATGAGTAAAACCATTAAGGGAGTGGTGGTAGCTGAGGTTGGGCATCTGCATTTTGGCAGTCGCTTTGACCTCAATGGTCAGCAGGTGCAAGAATCTATTAAAGACAATGCAAACCCACCTGCTTATTCGTTGACCCGCAGGTATTCATGTTTCTACCTACACTCTCAAAAGTTTAAAATTATCCGAAACAAACAGCACTTAGTCTCTCTGTAACTGTCTGCAATTGATTTTTTTAAAAACAACACAAAAATCTTCATAATTCATTGAAGGTTCCAGTGTTGTGGTATTTTTTTTTTCCTCATCTCATTCAATAATCTTTTGTAATTGTTTTGATATATCAACAAAAAAAAAAAAAAACCCTCTCCACTCAAAATTTGCTTTCCTTTCTATCTCGATTGTTACAAGAAAAATTGGGACAAACTTGAAAGTGATCATAGTCCAGCGTTTTCAGCGTTTTCAGAATTTTGTCCTGGCCCCAGTGATTACTTTACAAAAGTAGACAGTTTTTCTCTGACTTGAGCAAGACTCCATCATACGTTGAGGCTATTCTTGTGACAGGGAGTCCAGCACTGTGGAGGTTTACAGGACTTCCCTGAGGTCATATAATGTCACCCGTAGTAAATACTAAGACAGTTACTGCTAGCTCGGTCAGCCATTAAGCTAACTTCCTATTAGCTGACTTAGCTCCAGGAGGCTCGGAACCATACTCTGTAAGAAAACCACCTTGGTGCTATATTCCAGGTATATTACAGCTATATTACAGATAAATATGTGGAAGCTAACACCACTTCTTTTTCATGTGCACCAAAAGTGAAGCAAGATTAAGAATAAAAGCCATAATTGACAAGTCACAAATGTTGGTCAATATTACATTTTCAGTTATTTCTGCTATCTATTTTAGACAAATAATTCATTTTGCCCCTTGTTTTGAGGCAACAACACAACATATTTCCACGGTACATTTGGCACGTGAGGATACATCACTTGAACACACACACACACACACACACACACACACACACACACACACACAGCAGTATACACATGCAGAGCAAATTGGGGGTGGGGGCAGGGATGCTGAAACCAGTTCTAGACAGCCTCCAGCCTCCTAGAGAGAAGAGCAGCTGACTGTGATTATGTAACCAGCAGTTACATAAAAGTTACCGCTACACTTAAATATAAATGCCATATAGATTTGGCATCGTGGTAATGGGGGACATACAGTAATGTCTTGCGTGCAATATTAAGCTCTTTTGTGTTCCTTGTGAGTCAGTGTTTGATTACTTTGAATTTTCTAACTTACCTTATCTGTTTTTCTTGATGTATGCTTCAAACACTAGTACAATAAATGTAAATGGCTACTTAAACATGTCTCCTCTCTGCGTGTCCTAGATGCAAATGTTATGCCTGCCAGGCTTCTATCTGGACAATTATAGTACAAACACGGAGGACTCCTGGCCTACCCAATCCTTAAACTACCCATTATTGCCTCATACTGCCTGTGTGGAGAGGGATCACGAGGGGTGGGGCGGGGGGCCTGTTTGTGAATAAAAATGGGTCAGGCTTCCAGCTCCAG
>KV751371.1:2041880-2062400 GCA_001698575.1 Mola mola | reverse complement strand
GCTAAGAGACTCATAGATTTATAACGGCTCCCTGTGTTTCCCATCATGCAAACCTTTGTCCTCTCATTCAACATAAATCTTTCAAATCCCCATGCAGTTAACCCCTGTGCACCACTTGCCGGACAATATCTGTCCTTTGCATGAAAATGTACGAAAAAACAAAGGATACTCATTTCTGTAGCAGAAGTAAGTCAAAGTTAAACTTCTTGTAAACATATAAATTAGCGCTTATATTTGAAAAGGTACTTTGAGGAGGCAGATTTCATTTAACATGAGAATTTCTGCTATGCTACGTTTGGAAAACTGAGGTTCAAATCTCATTGAAAAATCCATATGAGTAAACAAATTTCTAAACAGAATTCTGCGAACTGGTTTTCCAAAACTGACTATTTACATCTTTCCTACAATGCACAGAATCACAATCAGCAACACAAGCAAGCAAAATTTAAAACCTTACTCCCCCAGACGCTCTCTACCAAAACCCAAATCCTCTTCCACACGCACACATCTGCAGATTTTGGCTGGTGATGCCACTGGACAATGTTGACAGACAGCGCCCCTGCCCTCCCCATCTCTCTCTCTCTCTCTCTGTCTCCCATTCATTCGCCCATCTTTGTCCTGTGAAGCACCACAGATCTAGTTGGGAGGTGGGAACAGACTGATACTGGCAGGCTGTGAACACCATCTGCTCCTCTTCAATAAGACAGAGGAGCTTGTCCACGCTGAACTGAGTATATGGGTTGCGTATACACATCACTTCTAAGAACATTTTGCATGTCATTTATCATTGTTTGGATTTTAGATGAGCAGAAAAAGACTAAATTGGTTCTAATGTGACCCACAGTTTAGGAATTACAAATACTGGCAGCAACATGTTTCCAAAAAGTTGAGACAGTGGTAACAACAGACTTTAAAAGTTGTGAAACTCTTAAAGAAGACACCTGGAGAAACATCTGTCAGTTAATGAGGTTGGTAGGCAACAGGTTAAAAACATAATTTTATGAGTCTTTCTAAAGCAAAGATGGGGAAGGGTTCACCATGCTGTGAAAGACTGCTGGCAAAGAGTGCAATAATTTCAAAATGCTGTTTCTCAACTAGAAAAAAATGCAAACATTTAGGGGATTTCATTATATACTGTACATAATATCAATGAAAGATTCAGAGAATATAAAGAAATCTCTGTACACAAGTACTGACAGGTTGAGAACCAACATTGGATGATTGTCATTTCAGGTCCTGAAATGTCACTACATTGAAAACAGACATGATTCTGTAGTTACTTCACTGCATGAGCGAGGGAACACTTCCAGAAACCATCGTCTGTAAACACAGTTCATCCCTGCATCCATAAATGCGAGTTGAAACTCTAACATGCAAAGAGGAAATTGTGTATAGGTTCGATTCCCAGATCAGGGCGTTTCTGCGTGGGTTCTCTCCGGGTACTCCAGCTTCCTGCCACAGTCCAAACACATGCAAACTGGGGGTTAGGTTAATTGGTCACTCTAAATTGCCCGTAGGTGTGAATGTGAATGTGAGTGTGGATGGTTCTTATATGTCAGCCCTGTGATGAACTGATGACTTGTCCAGGGTGTACCTGCCTTCAACTAAAGATGCTAAGATAGACTCCAGCCCTGTAAGGCCAGAGGGTGTCACATCTGTACAGTTTGTCAAAGTCCAGTCAAATAATGTATAGTTGTGATTTTGGGCTCTACAAATTTGATTTGATCTAATTTAATTTAATTTGATTTGGTTTGATTTGATTTAAATTGTATTATGTTGAATATGCAGTAAAAGAGTCCGGGTGCTAAATTGGCCTCCCTGCAGTTCCGACATGTCACCCAGCGAAAATGTTTGGCATATTATGAAACATAAAACACAGGAAAGGAGACCCCCAAACTGTTCAACTGATCAGCTGAAATCAGACATAAAGCACGGATGGGAAAACATTCAACTTTAAAAATGATTGGCAATTGGTTATGGAAGAGGTGAACGCACACGTGAATATGTCCAACTTTTCTTGAAACGCGTTGCTGGCATCAAATTCTAAATGAGGACATCATTTTCAAACACAATGAAAAAACAACATTTGATATGTTTTCATCTGGCTATTTTCAATCAAATGTTGATGTTTTTAGAAAAAAAAAAAAAAAAAAAAAAAAATCCCATTCTGTTTCTATTCACGTTTCCCAGAAAGGAATAACGTTTTTGGAAAGAAGGACGTGTTGATTTAGGACCCCCAGAACAAATGTCTAATTTTCTTCCTGTGGGATTATTAACCAGTCCTGCCTGCAAGTCCTCAGGTCACAACCCAACACTAAAGGTTTCCCATGTTGTTAAGCACTGACATTACTCACTCTTTGATGAGCCGTCAATATAAGCAAATAAGCCGCAACTTCTTACAAATTGCTCCATTTACTGCGAGAGATAAGATTCCCCCTGTTTCACTGTAAAGTCCATTCTGAGTAAGTTTGTGTGCACAGTCTGCGCAATGGAGGCTTCATATTACTGCATCATTGCTTCCAAGCTATTTGAGATGTCACAAATCATGCTTGTAGGCTTTGCCTCCTCAAATGATATGTTTATGATCACAGGGGAAATGCATGTGTGAAAACAGCCTGATACTGTCAGACTCTGCACATACATCATAACACGCAGAGGTTCTCACTCAAATGTTCAACTGGACAAACAAGAAGAAAAACAAATTTGGGATTGGAGGAAGATGTTCACATTCTAATGATGAAGATTATTGTATAATAATTTTAACAAATTAGCCGTGTGTAGAAACACTACTTTGGACTGTTGTGGACAATTTTATGTTATCCTTTTCCTTACACTCGTTCAGTTACCAGCTTCACTCCCACACTGATGACCACTGTGCAGGGCCTTGTTGTAAACATCTTTTTTAACAGCTGAGTCTCTCAAAGGCACCTTGCTCATTATCTGATTGTGTCATTTTTCCCCCACTCAGACTCTGGGGACTTGTCGCTGTGACCTTTAAGGACTGAAGATTCCTGTAGGATGTGAAAGATGGTGTTCCCCTCAGACTGGTTATACATGCCTCCACTGTGTAGCATGGATAGATTTCTCTGTCTCTCTGGGTGTCTGTCCTCCACAATACATAAATGAATGGCCTAAATCACAAGATGAAATGTAATCCACATGGAAACTGTATAAATAGATCTAACTGCAGGCAGCGCAGTTACAAATATTTTCAGCACAAGATCAATGTGACCGAACAGACATTGATCTGCTCCTCCCCTCGTCTGAATAATGTTAAAGTTAAAAATAGTCTTCAACTAAATGGTTTGGGCTAGGTCGATTGAAGCTGAATTCAGTCCAAGCATTGGCATTTACATAACGCCTGGCCTGTTTTATTGGATGGCTGCATGAAAGCAGGGGCAGGAACCTGAAAGATTCTGAAATACCAGTGCAGACAAACACCAAACTGGATCTGCACAAAAGTAAATTAAGAAGAAGGGAACAGGGGGATTATTTTAAGTTTAGGGAAACATGAGCAGCAACAGCTCTGATAATTATTTGGATTAAAGGGGACAGAGCATTTTTATCCCAGTGGGACCACAGTCACATTTTGTGGAAGCAGAAACAAAACAGCTCATTTTATATACTATATTGGCCTCATTGCCACGTTACTCGTCCCTTAAGTCCCATCAACTCTAAAAAATTGTCATTATCCTTAATTTTCCATTAAAAATTTTTATCTTATAGATTTTACATATCCTAAAAATGTGACTTTCTCACCTGTAAGCAATGGAGACTTATGATGGGAATGTACAACTTCTCCAATTCCTCCAAATATAGCAGAAAGCCCTGACATCATTGCTCTGCTAAATTGATTCTGACTTCCCGAATGAAGGCTGCATGTGCCGACGACACTGGCACCTATCAGCAGAAACGAGCAGTGGGCTGCGGTCGCTCTTCCAGACAGATTCTAATACAGCAGTTTGCTTTTTGCTGGTTGCATTTTGTAGCCAAACATTGTGCAGGAGTATAGGAGTGTGGGCTCACACAGCGAGGGCACAGCCTTCATTTCCCTAAAAATCTTGGCACGTTCCAGCACTTACCTTCATGTAAAGTTTACATGCAGGAAGTGTCTGCATATTAGTGCTAGATGACATTTCTGTTATTATATTTTCCCCTTGCTGACACCCCACCCTCCTTCTCTTTCCTCTCCTCGCAGATGGGTCAGAGCTGGGGTGAAAGAGGTCTTGTCTTGAAATCCACTTGCTCACTCTTTTCTCTTGTTTGCACCGAAAGCTAAATTATTATGTACATTGGTATGATTACGAAACTATTTTAGCACTGGATTTAAGACTGTATGCAATACTGAGAGAGAACTTTGAATTTGGAGGTTTGGTAGTTAGTAAATTGGTATCATTATTCTGACTTTTGAGACTGTGACTATTTATTCATTAATGGCTAAAAAAGTCAACATAAAACTGCAATTCCCAGAAGGACCCGTGAGTGGGGAGCCGACCAATTACTGGCGGCAATTGGCGTGACGGCAGCTGCTTTGGTCCATTTATGTGCGCGCTCAGTTAGCTCGTGTGAGAGAGGAACACAGCATCCGCAGCTCGCTGGAGGTGGGTGTGACACTCAGCATCTTTACCGAGCCGAAACTCTGCGGGGATTATTGTTGTGTTTGTCGCCTGTAAGTACGGCCGCTGCCGCATTAATAACGCCGTAGAGAGATACTGGAACCGAGCTGACATTTTGGGGCAGTTTCTGCTGTCTTCGCCGGCTTGGGTCGTGTCTGTTACGGTAGCACGTGAGCCGACAGGTTTGTAGAAAACCTCACGAGGCTTCTTTTCGAATTAGTTCAGGCTGTTTTCAAAGTAAAACCGGGCCAGACGCAGCGGCTGTGCTGTGAGCCTATTGTATGCTGGGAGACGCTGGCAGCGTTGGCACCGACCGACTGACGACGAACACACTTTGAGGACTTTCTCTCATGTCGGGAACATTTTTGGGTGGCGGTCGGAGCTCGTTCGGACTCTTGGCGGGCGAGCTGGGCGTCATTGTTCGACATTTTGTGTGGAATAGCCCGCCGTCTTTGTTCGCAGCTGCCCGTCACGTTGCTGTTAAAGGCGCCTTTGTTTTGTGGCGGAGCTAATGACGACTGAAAGCACACCGAGCGCTGAATATAAATGAAGGAGAGGCGCTCTCATTGTCAGACATTTTTAAGGCGATGCCAGGCGGTCACTTCACCAAAAACCAGCTGTGGGTGTGAATATAAGGGGAGGTGTGTGCATTCAAACGTTAATCAGGATCTCACTCTAGCTTTATCGTTTGTTTGAAAACCCGAAAACCGCCTAAATATATACTTATATACTTATTCAATATCGTCACGATATTTAAGCTCCATTCACTCAAAAACCGATCGTTTGACTCAACCACCCGACTAAAAGGCAGAAGAGCTGCCGTCACCGCAGGTTTTCACAGTAATTCGGACGTTCTATTTGAGCCAGACTTGTGTGGTCATTGGGCTGTTGAGATGCACTTGTGCTCGAACACATGGTGAAAGGAACAGGTGCTCCCTGATGGTCACACACACTCAGACATTCCCGTTGCTCGCTGATCTCATTTGAGATGGTGCTCGTCGGCTGTTAAGTGGGCCGAGTCACCGGCCTGTCTGCACCTGGCACTGCCCGCCTTACCCACCCTGATCGCAGCCTTTTGTTTTAACCGTCGTTCATTAACAGTTAACGTGTCTGCCGTTAGCTGTTAACGGCTGCTGACAGCCCCTCTTTGCTCTGCTGGTGAGGCTAACAACTAGCATTACAGACTCAAGTTGGGTGTGATCGCTGCCAGAAGTGACAACAATGGGGTGTGTTGGCTTTACAGCTCTTGTTTTGTGTCTTGATGGGCGGTGGTTGCCTGCATTTCTGAAGACGCCCACTTGGTGTCGCCACTGTGCTTTTCAGCTTGGCTGGTTTAGAAGAAAGTGATTGGAAATTCTGAAGTCATTCACTTAGATCCATCTGCTGATATGAATCATCATATTACAAATTCACCTTCTCAATTTTTCTCCCGCTTCAGTGAAGATAACTTGCAGCACACTCTAAAGATGGCAACCTCTGAAGGTGAGATATACCTTAAGATTTTAATCTTGATCATTGCTAGGTTGTGGTTTATTTCACCCTTTAATGTTCTGTTTTTTTTAATCTTTTTATCTCTTCAGACATCCAGGTCAAGGAGCTCGACAAGCGGGCTTCTGGCCAAGCCTTTGAGGTCATCCTGGCTACCCCAGATACCAAAAGCGACTTCCCACTGTCTCCTCCCAAAAAGAAAGATGTCTCGCTGGAGGAAATTCAGAGGAAGCTGGATGCTGCAGAGGAGAGACGCAAGGTAAAATCGTATTTAGTGCAGTAAGTGTTGAGCCCAGAACCAGCTTGTGGCAGGTATTGAGTGTGGAAACCTAAACGTAATGCGTTGGTTGCTTTCCTCCTTTCAGAACCACGAAGCCGAGGTTCTGAAGCAATTGGCTGAGAAGCGTGAGCATGAAAAGGAAGTGCTGCAGAAAGCTATGGAGGAGAACAACAACTTCAGTAAGATGGCAGAAGAGAAGCTCAATCAGAAGATGGAGGCCAACAAGGAAAACCGCACAGCACTTATGGCAGCAATGAATGAGAAATTCAAGGAGAAGGTCAGTTTCTGTGTTTATGACACTTTCATGATTTTGTTTTCACCAAGGTCTAAAATTTTTTGCCCTTTTTTTTTTTAATATAGGACAAGAGGTCTGAAGAAGTGCGAAAGAACAAGGAAACCAAAGAGGGAACTTCAGAAGACTGAAAGTGGCAGATGGGGAGTGTACAGGGTTTTTTACGTATCCAAAGATTGATTTATTTTTTGTTCAGCCAGTATTTTTGTTGTGTTCACTACCCACCTTTTTAAAATAAGAAATCCAAGTTCCACTTTGTGAATTTTTCAATTTTCCTGCTATAAGTGTACTTGCGCTGGTTTTACATGTGGATCCCCCCTCCTCTCCCTTGTTGAGTCCTGTCCATTTGATATGTAGCTCGTCAGTGCAGCTTCTGCCCTTTTTGAAAGTTAGCAGTGTGTACTTCCATCCATTTTTGAGGAAGCATGTTTCTATGCATAGGTCTTTTATCCCTGCCTATTTCGTAGTGGTTTTTGAAGAAAAAAAATGTTCCTGTGGATCACTTGTTCTTGGCACTTAACTGTATTTAAAAGAAAAAAGTAGCACAAGGTTTAATCAAGGCGTTGGCTGTTACACATGCAGGTGTTTAGTGCAGCTTTGCTTCCCACGTTCTACTAGTTTTACTCCTGCAGGTCATGTTTTGTGCCCACTACTGTTTCTTTGTTTTTGTAAAAATATGGAGTTGTCCTCAAAGCACATGACTTCATGCTGTATAGCTGTGAATGAACTTGCCAGACGTGTAAATGGATGTCATCTTGAAGATCACTCAACAGGGACCTTCACATGGAATGCAAATGAGCAATACACTCGGGCATCTCGATAGATTCAGTGGCTAGTTGACTTGAACTGTTGTACTAAAACAAATAAAAGAAAAAAAAATGGAAATGCACTTTTTTGCCGGTTCTTGTTGATCTACGCTATATAGTTAGAACAGTCATTCTGTGAAAGGCTGAGAACCAATGACCAAATTCAGCATAGTGTAATTTTCTATCTTTTCAAATTATGAGGCTTCAGCTTTTTGAGTTCACTTGAAGGTATGGTATAGTTTAGTTTATGTAGAAGAACACGAGTGAACCAAATCAGTTACCGTACAGGGACTCTCAGCAGATCCATACAGGTTGTTGAGCACTGGATTATGTAAGAACGCTTACCTGTATGGTGCTCCCAGCTGGAGCAAAGGTGGAAAGAATTATGTGCTCGCTAATGCATCTGTGGATATCCATTATTTTCAGACTGCAACTGACAATGCTGCCTTCGAGATTTTGCTAAATGACCTGTGAGAGCTCCCGTGATGCACGGTAGACATGTTTCAGACACTGCACAACTAGTCCATTTCGTCGACCAGCTTCCTAAAACCTGTGGTCTAGGTCCCTCTGCTGGTGGGTGGATTACTAACATGCTGAGTATTCTGAAAAGCTGAATCCAAGTAAATAAGATGCCACATTTGAGGGAGGTGAAGGTGAATAGTGCAATGGATATGCCATGTCTCTTAGCAAAGTTTTAGATTTTATACCCCCAAAAATTTTCCAGATGAATTAAACATTTTAAAAAAAATTAAGAATATATTTTGGCTTTATCTCAACCTAAAAGCTTTACATTTATGCTAACTTTAAAGCTATGTGCTTAAATAGCTGACTATATAATGGCTGCTTGTGTTAGTTGCAATGGGTCATTTAAATGTTAAAGCAATCAACTCATGACAAAAACAGAATATATCTGCTGTCTGAAAGGTGACAAAATAGGCAAACGATGGAAAAAAGAATGCTCTAACTCAGTGAGAGGGTATTGTTAGCCCTCTAATGATGAAGATATTTGCAATTTGTGTATAGATCACTTTGCAGACTTAATGCCAACAGTCATGCCAACATGTGCTTTTGTCAGTTCCCGGCTACATGTAGTATAGCCTGCAGCCCATTTACAGTTAAAAGAACTGCCAGTAATTGAACAAACGGAAACACATTCCACAAAGTCTCTCTCTATCTGTACATTTCCGAGTGTGTAACTTTTTGTCACTTAAAACTGTTTACTATTACATTATTGTTCAAAGCTTTTGCCTACATTTTATTAGTGTTCCACCTACCCCCAGATAGAAGAATTCAATCTGTGTTTGTGTAGCAGATGTGCAGCTGTGTTATGTCAAGTCAAGTCAAAGTTTATTAATATAGCACATTTAAACCACCTCAGTTGACCAAAGCGCTGCACAATAATTAAAAAAAAAGCTAATATAAATAGGCTATGACAGAACTTAACATGATATGAATAGACAAATAAATAAGCAAGTAGAATCAATAAAGCAGCAATAAAATCGTGATTAAAAAACAAAGTAAAATGAATTAAGTAAAAGCCGAGGTGTCTCGCCAAGCTGGGACTGAACGCCAAAGAGAAAAGATGGGTCTTCAGCAAAGTGTGAAATTCTTCAAGGGATTGTTGTGCTCTGATCTGAAGAGGTAGGCTGTTCCACAGCTTCGGGACACCACTGAGAAGGCTCTATCTCCTCGTGTGCTTAGATTGGACCTAGGTACTGCCAGGAGAAGCTGGTTGGAAGACCTCAGTGCTCTGGCAGTAGTGTGAGACTGTATGAGCTCAGATATATAAGATGGTGCCAAACCATTTAATATGTGTACTACATGTCAAAGTTTCAGAGCTGTAGCATGATGCTACTAAAATTAAAATAATTTTTTTCAGAAAATTACCACCAATACCACTCCTGCTGCTTCTACTAATAAAGTGGCAAGCAATGTGCAGCCATAAGTGACAGATTTCACGATCCATTTACAATATTAAAAGGCGTGTTGGTGTGAAGGCAAAAGAAGTCAACACGACAAAGCCCTCTCAAAAAAGTTCTCAGAGGACCATACAATCTACGTTTCCCCCTATCATTCAGGCCTTCATTTGGCTACAGGAAAAAGAGGTTTCCCAAACTTACTGAAAATGTAACTAATGAGAGCTGCCACCATACTGAAGGAGAAAAAACGTAGTAGTGGTAAGACCATAAATATGTAAAATCTAAATGTATTTAAAAATCAGGTATTTATAAACTATAGTCAAGTAGAAAACTTGTTTTCAACCTTGTATTACCGATTGGTGGTGTACACCATGTACACAGATCCCAGAACAACAAATGAATGGTGTTTACTTCTTACGTTTACTCATAGGCCTGCTTGAATTGGGTGCTGTTCTTTTTAGTAATTACTACAACAGAACAATAGATGGCAATGTTGCTCTTTACTTCCTCTCACACTCGCTCTGCTTCTGAGACCACCGGGTTGCCATTGGTAACATCTTAGTTGCCTCAATTACTAACTTAATGTAAGTAAGCGGCTAAAGGTATTTACTCATCAAGTGTCACATACCCATGTTTCCGTCCTTTCCATTACACTTGAGACATTTATATTCATTCACACCTTAGTACAGTCAGCGTGAATTGATGGCTGTTGGCGTATCCACATGTGTACTCTAAAATCATAAATAATGTCCTTGTTTGTTGAAGGAAAAGTTGCTTGGCACCAATTAACAAGCTGCGTATCCTTGATACTCCGTATCATCGTTAGCGATTAAACCTTGTATCGGAGTATTGTCAGCAAATTTAACATTGAAGACATTAGATTGGATTGATTGATATAAATATTAAAGAAACGTAATATACATAATGGGCTACTGAATGATAATGGACAACTGGACAATAAGGGACTATTAGATGATAAAGACTCTTCCAGTCAGTTTTATTTTCAGCGACGAAAGTCATCTCACGAAGCCGAACATGTAGAACAGGTCTAGACTAAAGTCTTTTATTATCAAATGATTTAGGTATTAATCAAGAGAGATGCATCATTCTGCCATGAACGAGCCCACTGCAACAGTGGTGAGGGAAAACTTCTTTCAAAGGATGCAAAAACCTCAGAAGACCCCAACTCTAACGGGGCAGCCAACTGGTTGATAGACATCTTGGTTTAAAAAAATCCACACACTTCCTTTGCTGTTAGAACAACCTCCTGGCCAGGACCAAGTTTTTGGTTGGTTTTCTTCGGTCTTTCAGTTAATAACTGAGGACACATGATTAGGTGGGGAAATTTGATCTGCTGAAGAAGATCTTGACATGAGTTATGGGGAGTTGAGCTCGTTTTGAGTCACCAAAGTCATTGGGTACCATGGGGATTACAACCAAATTTCACACCCATTCATACATATATTTATATACAGTGTATATATATTTCAGTCCAAGCCAAAAGAGGCGACCTTTGGATGATGACAGAGGGCAAGCGGGGGATAACTAAAGCCAGTGGGATTCATCTTCTGGGAACACAAATGTTTCATATCCATCCATCCTGTCGTTCATGAGATATTTCAGTCTGGATGAAAATCCTACCAACACACTCTTCTTACAGCCACACAGCTCAAATCATGCTTTAGATTCTTAACCTTCGATATTAATATGGCGAGTGTGGGGGCAGTAAGTAACTGAGGAGCCATAAAACACTAAAACACTAACATGAACCCCTGAGGGTCCCACTTTGAGAGCTGCCATCACAGCTCACACATATTAACTTTAAAATACCATCTAAATCCTTTACAATTCCTGTCAAACCATATAGGCCCATATTAGAGCTCCACTCTTGACTCCTCACAGGAAGTACTTGGCTGCACACATGCTGTTTGTAATTCAGGCACACCAAAAACTGCCTAAAATTTGTGACAAAAAGAAATATCGGGGCTTTTTAAAGCCCCATGTCGGAGAACTCGATCTCCGTGCTTGATTTGCTCTGCTGTTCTCGCACACAAGGGAGTAATTGGCAAAACTCTATTGAGACTTGACAGTGTTGAGGAAACTGGAGATGTGTGGTTTGAATGTCTCTCTAAGTCTCTGAGTGGGAGATATCAACATGACTATAAACAGAGCTCTTTATAGATACATGGCCAGTATTAACTCTCTGTAACCCTGCTTTGTTACATGTCGGAGTGACCCAAGACAACCTTCCACACTGCAGCCCAATAACACGTGTGCACAAAAGCCCTGCTTATTACACGCAGCACGAACGGACTGTTCTTCGTGGTAAATACATCGTTACTGCCGCAAAGCTGATGTACTCTAAAACTAACTTTAACTGACACAACACCAGGTCTGCATTGGAAATGGTTTCTTGAAACGTTGTTAGTCCAGACTGAGGGCTCATTATAACTTATTGTACTTCCTGCTGGGTTCAATCACACACTTTTACTGCAGTCAGCCTTTGTTTTGGTCATCTTAAAGGAAACACAGAGCACCTCAATTTCTTCGGCGCTCCAATGATTTAACACTTCAAGCTAAACTGGCTATGTAAGGTGAGCCATGATCACATCATCCTGGGGAGGTTAATATGGGTGTAAATTACCAGCTGCATCATGATATGATGTGATTTTGATTGTTTGGACAACGGTTCGATATTTCCCAGTAACAAAATTCTGCTGCAATATGATTTCAGTTTGATTCCATTCAGGTGCCTGCAGTTGATATCAGGTAATTATGTACCCAGTTAACATAATCAGTTACATTTCAACTTAAAATAACTAACTTTGAATTGACAATTCTGTCGCTGAAATCTTTCAAAAATTTAAATGACAATGTTTTTTAAAAAATGTGAAATTGTGTTTTAGATTCTACAGAACAAAACACCAACGAAAAAAGCAAAAGTAAACAATCATTCATTACAAACTGCGTGTCTGCTAGCCCTTAGCATTGTTTAGAAGTGGATGTCACCTGGGCGGGAGTGAAACAGGGATGCAGTGGGAGGTTTAAAATGAAGGCACATATTAAACACAGTGGAAACATTGTGATTACTACATTTCAACTGGTTTCATAAGGTCATTTCTAAGCCAATCAGTGTATCAATCTAGATTGATTACTACAATTGCAACACACCAAAAATGTAGCACAACCAACAAGTACAAATTGGGTGTAGTGAAAATTCTGGACTGTCTTTGTGTTACGGCTGCGACTCCTGAGCATTTATTGTAATAGCTGAAAAATATGTCCATAAGAGTCAACAACTAGCAATAATGTGAGGCTGTGCTTTGAGCTTAATGTGATAATCAGTGTACTAATGCTCACTGACAACGTTTACTTGCCGACGTCGACCAGGCTGATGTTTTAAGGGAATGGTAATGTGACAACAGCAGCATCAATGGCAAACCAACCATATCTGGATACCCGTCATCATCACCGCCCATTGAGCTCAGTAGTCTCAACCATTGACAAAAATACTACCAACTCATGCTAGATTTTCCATCGGGGTCGTTACCTCTGACTGTATTATTAACTTCAGTTTTGTAATATATCAATACATCACTCCTTTCTTTCTGTCAAGAGCTAGTGTATAAAGGCCATTTGTCTTCCCTTGTATACTTTTCTGATTATTAACCTTTTGACAGGTGACAAACGAGTGGTGACAGTGACAGATTACTGACGACTTCCACGCTATTATATGTCAGATCAGAATACTTCATGGTTCTCAGTTAGAATGCTAGCAGCAAATTAGCAATAAATACAAACAACTGAAAACCTGGGGTCCTGGCATTCATGAGGACAAACATTTGACACATATCTTCACCACCACCAGTGAACATACTGCACTCAAAGTACAAACTCTGCTGACCGACTAAGATCAGTTAGATAATTCATGTTTTAATGTTCAGCATTTATGTCATGTTTTGTTTTGTTTTTTTGGTTAATGTTAATGTCGAGGATGGTAGTTGGATTTTGGTAGTCATTTGTATTCATAGGCAGCAAAGTACTCACAGAAAAGAGAAAGTGTACTTGGTTCTGACACAAGGGCTGAGTTGTACTCCGTGTTACCATCTGGGAACATGGAGTGCAACTGTTATGGCTTTTTACTTGGCCAAGGGGCACAAATTCAAACCGGAGATGTTACTAGTGTTTTTATTTGGTCTTGACGCACATTAGACTGAAAGTTTTTCACTCTCTGTTGCATCAGTGTTGCCCACTCTTTGAAATATTTAAAACATCTGTATCTTGGAAGACTGAACATGAGATGTGGGGCAGTTTTAGAGGCGTGACCTGTAGAAGGATATCAAAAATGTATTGAATATTTCACAAGAAAAAAAACAAACTTCTTTAAAAAGTAATTAAAAAATGGCGTAATTTTGTGTGAATATTCATCAAATCTTGTGATTTCTCAGAGTGACATACACCCTGTTTGGAACCACTGCTCTAAGTTTAACGCAGTGTCATTGGAAATCTTAAAGATCTTTGTTGCTTCCTGCTCATCCTATCCTATCTTCTTCCATTTGGAATTCTTTTTAGTGATTTCTATTTATTTGAAGAGGCCCATGATAAGCCTGTTAAGATCACAACAAAGAAGGCGTTCGGGTCCATATCTTCTCAAGCGAACCTACTGCAGAATGAGTTCAGTGTATCCTGACGTCATCTTAATGAGCATGTCCATGGGCAAACGACAAATGGAGTCAGGCCATAAGGACTGGACTATGGGGAGTGTGGACGGCGTGCAGAGGGTGGGAGGATAAGGTAAGCAGAGCTGAGCGGGGGTCAGCAGAGGGCACATTAAGACTGAGAAAAACAGATCAGCAGGGATGATGAGTAAGAGTGAGATAAAGCCAGGATGGGGAGGGACAGGACATGGGAAGGCAATCTCAAAAGTGGAAATACTTTTACAAGCGTGACTGAGTTTTGCAAAAAGCAAAGACATGATAATATTAAAAGTAGCAAGTGGTTGAAAAATGGCGCTGATAAGGATGTGCTGACCGATGCTTTTCAGATGGATTTTAACATCCAGAAATGCCTCCACCTTAATGTGTTGTTTCCCTGGAGTATTTCTGTTCTCTGACTAATGCTCTTCCACTACCTGCACAATGTGCACATCTATTAATTCTACTGTTGGAACAATAGCTTGTCCCAGGTCTGTCTCTTCAGGTAACAAATGAACACTTACTTTAAAGGAACATCTGTGTCGATATCAACCAGGTGCATTTCCAAGGATGTAGCTAGTGGGTATGATGGGTCACTGTAAGTTCACAGCTCACTTGTAGAGAAGTGCTGAATGGGGATTTGTGCAAAGCAACATGCAAACTCTCAGATTTGCTGCAATTGGACAGGTATGTCCAAACAGCCACTGACTGTGGTTTGAACTAAGGATGCACCCATTAAACTGTTCAATATCTATTATGCATACTATATATTATTGGTTATATATCGGGATATAAATGTCGTTCACTTGTATCAGTGGCATATACCAATAGCAGTGTCCCTTAATTATATCCTTGTCTTATTGATTCTTCACTGGCTACATCCACTGTCCTACACCTGGCTACAGTTTTAAAGACTCCCTCTGATGAAAATCATATTTTTGACCTTGTAAACATGTCCATGTAGTCTATCTATGCGCCTATCTATCTATCTTTCATCCAGAGGAGTTTATTATTACAAGAATTTCCACATCGGTGCATCCTTATTTTGAAAATTTGCGTTACATGATGAGAAAATGACAAATTTTGACCAGTTTAAACATGCAATGTTGGGGAAAATGTTACAGTTATATTTGTTAATTTTGTGTAATGTAGTATTAATGTAAAAAAACCCAAACTGACCCAACATTATTAACATGGTGTAACAAACCCTGGCCTGTAGTATCACATAAGACCATGTGACTGTCAAAAGAGGAATTGTTCTTACCTATTTCCTTCGAGGTGTCAACAAACTAAAATTCACCAAAACCATATGCCAGCAAAGATTCTCTAAACTTTTAATACAACTTAGAAGAAATAAATAAGTAACTAGAACCCTACATCCTGATTTTAGAATTTGCTGCTGGTGTGTGGGGTTGCAGTCATTGGAGTCCCCATTTACAGAACATGGCATTTGTTTTCGAGAGAGAAATGCTGTTTTCTATTGATCCAGGGGAGCAGTCAGATTTTTTTAAATACTTGGCCCTGACTTCTGTAGGTGACAGCTACAGTTTTGCTTTTAACAGCGCATATGGAATTCAACTTGCGTCCGCCAGTAACTCTCTGTGGACTTTCTTTTTGAAAACTGAATATGCGGTCAGTTGAACCCAGGATTAGGTTAGTTTCTCCAATAAGATACAGTATGTGGTAATGAGGTGTAAAGCTCGAGTATTGTAGCTGTGGCTAGCTGCTGGTATATATAACATATACACTAATTATCTATTAACTATCTACCATTTACATCTTTAAGGTTTCCAGTGAACCAATTTTAACAAAACATACTGCAACAAATACAGAAATATCAACAAGCCCTTTTGCAAACTGTACAACACTTATCCAAAATGTACACAAATGTTAAATAAGTGATTTCGAGAGTAGGAGGATGTTTTAGAGTCACGACTCTGAAAGCATCTGTTTTTGTGTGGGTTTCAGAAGACCAAGTATCTCTTTACTTGAATCACACATATTGATCTGTGTATACAAAGAGTCCTACAGTAACTGGTGTGTGTGTGTGTGTGTGTGCGCGCGCGCAATCACCAAATCACACACACGTTTCGCATGGAGTGCTCCCACAGCACAACAGTGTAGGAGTAGCTAATCCAAATGCCTGAGTGCTTATTGAACATGACCCTCAGTTAAGCAGCTAAAATCTCACCCACTTTTTCAGGAACAGCGCGCGGTTGCTGCAAACTGCTCCCACTATTGTGAGAAATAATAAGTGATTGTGGGGTTTTACCGCGGTTGAGCTCGATGAACCTTCAGGGATCACTTCCAGATTTGATTTATGCAAAGCCACCGTGGCGAAGTCAACTAAATCCTGACTGGTGAATGTGCAGCTGTGTTTCTAACAGGTGAAGTACGTTTCCTGGAAGCGGCGTCACATCAAGCACAGCTTGCTTCTGTGAATGTGTGTATCAAAGTACACTGAGGCAACATCTGCAAGTTTTAGATAAAGATTTTTCTAAAGCAACATTAAAAGTAAATGTGATTCCAATTAGCATCCGGAAGTGAGATTCTCATTTTCAGTCTGCAGTTGTGCTTTATTGGGCACCGTTATTGTGACATGCTGTGATGCACTTGCAGTTTAATCTATGTTATGAATATTCCAAATGGATCACGTCTATCATTTCGCTGTTTTATGTTTTGAGTCAACAGTTTTCAGTCTACAGGTGAAAATAGCAGCAGGATGGGGGATCTGGGTGACTCAACCACATACTTAAATTTAATGCATTTCATATATAACATCTGTTGTTGCTCTTTGTCCTGCAGCAGTGATTCATACTAAAGTTTTTCACTGCCAACTCCAAGCAGTTGTGCCACAACGGCTCCACAATAAAGGGGCACAGCGAGAATCATTTCCAAGTTCATGAGAAATTGTTTCTGGACGCGTGATGACAAGCTAATTACTTCAAGCTGTGGCCATTGTGTGTTGAGACAAAAAGAATAATGACTTGTCATTCACAATAATTATCAAAATGATTCTTTCCAATTTGGTCTCTCCATTTTACTATCAGGACAGCTGTCAATGTATGTGAATTTGCATCAAAATCAAAGCCAACAGAGCTACAGTTAATGTACATGTGACCGGAGAGTCGGGGAGATACCAGTACTTTTAGTAGTTATGGTCAGATTTCACAAGTGGGCCGGACAACGCAACCCTGAGAACTTCGCCCAATGAATTAGTGCTAATTTTACCTACGTTAAGGCACCCAGTTTTGTTTTAAAAAGGAACAAAATATGTGGTTTCAGTGTACGGCTCAATACAGATTTTATTATGACTTGAGATGTGAAACAGATAAAACTGTTAAAAAGTTTTGTACAATATAAGTAACAAAATCATCTGCCCAATCAGAAGTGAGGCTTACCAAAGGAGGGAGAGTCCAAATGAGGAATCCCCATGGAAGACCGTCCCATTCACTCTGTCATTCAATGGATATAATCTGGCAGCCTGTTTCTAATTAAAGTCAGGCATCACTAAATAAAATACCTCCCCAAAAAGAAAATAAAAATAATAGTAATAATCATTATGATTATGATAAATCAGGAAAAAGCAACCTTCTAATCAGAAGCAAATGATAAGTAACTAAGAAGAAACCATTCCACTCAAACATTGTTATGAGCAAACCCCCCACCCCGACCAAAGGCCTGAGCGAACAACAGTTTTGAATTAGAATTATGGAGCGAGCAGAGCAGATAGCCGAACGGTAGCTTAGCATATAGCAAAACAATAGCTCAGTGTGTACGGAGGCAGCAGCTCAGCATGCAGCATGCAGCGCAGCAGCAGCTTTCCCAGCGTGGGGTAGCGTAGCCACCGCAGCTCCTGAACAAGAGATAACCAACCCACCAAAACAGATTGCTCAGGAGACGGAAACATGAAATGCTTGGCTTCAGTTGAGGTATCTACAATTAAGAAGAGGGATGAACACAACCCCACTGGTGGCTAACTCATGGCTTGTTAGATGTAGACACTGCAGCAAACTGTAATTTGTCACCTGGAGGATGTGCAACTCCCTATCTATTAAAAATGGCAACATGCGAAAATGACAAACTGTCAGGGACCTTAAAACCTAAAAGTGTTAACATATGTACAGATGTTTGATGCTAACTGGTGGCGGTGCTGCCTGCAGATCACAGCCTTTCAAGTGTAAGAGGTTCAGAGGCTGACATACATCTTACTGTAACTATGGGGATTTTATAAACAATTTATACTTAATACTATGTACATATTTAGTCAAAGGTGACCAAATTCAGATTGTTATGAGCCCTACTTGATTTTTAGACTGTTGAATATCTCTTTCAAAGTCATGTAAACTGTTGTGGATTGAATAATTACACGAATAACCTAAGGATTATTCTTTTTACGTTGTTACTGAAGAACCCTTGTGTTTGTTGACAACTTGAAATCAAACAAATGTGGTCTACATTTTGTTTTAGGGAGCAAAGGGAATACAAGAAGGACCATGCAGTTTTCGTCCTGGCCGTGGAAAGCTGGACCAGCTCTATACCCTTGTGAGGCTACTGGAGGGGGCATGGGAGTTTGCCCAACCAGTCTACACGTGTTTTGTGGATCTGGACAAGGCTTATGACCGTGTTCCCTCAAGGTGTCCTGTCGGGGGTGCTCCGGAAGTATGGGGTAGATGACCTTTTGTTACGGGCCATTTGATCTCTGTATTGTCGGAGCCAAAGCCTGGTTTGTATTGCCAGCAGTAAGTCAGACCCGTTCCCGGTCAGGGTTGGTCTCCGCCAAGGCTGCCCTTTGTCACCGGTTCTGTTCATAATTTTTATGGACAGAATTTCTAGGCGCAGCCAAGCGGCGTAGGGAGTCAAGTTCGGTGGCCTCCGGATTCCGTCTCTGCTATTTGCAGATGACGTGGTCCTGTTGGCCTCATCAAACAGTGACCTCCAGCTCTCACTGAGACGGCTTGAAGCCGAGTGTGAAGCGGCGATGAGGATCAGCACCTCTAAATCTGAGGCCATGGTTCTCAGCTGGAAAAGGGTGGATTGCTCACTCTGGGTTGGGGAAGAATTGTTGCCCCAAGTGGAGGAGTTCAAAAATAACGGGGTTTTGTTCACAAGTGAGGGGAAAATGGAGCGGGATATTGACAGAGGGATTAGGGCGGCGTCGGCAGTGACGCGAACGCTAACACGATCTGTGGGGTGAAGAGAGAGCTGAGCCAGAAGGCAAAGCTCTCCATTTACCAGTTAATCTACATTCCAATGCTCACCTATGGTCATGAGCTCTGGGCACAGACTGGAATAATGAGATTGCGAATACAAGCAGCCAAAATGAGCTTCCTTCGCAGGGTGGCTGGGGTCAGCCTTAAAGATACAGTGATGAGCTCAGACATCCAGGAGGAGCTCAGAGTAGAACCACTGCTCCTCTTGCATTGAGAGGAGACTGTTGAAGTGATTCGGGCATCTGGTCAGGATGCCTCCTGGACGTCTCCCTGGGGAGGTGTTTTGGGCATGCCCACCTGGGAGGAGACCCTGGGGCAGGCCAAGGACACGCTGGTGGAAGTGGCTGGGGAGAGGAACGTCTGGATCTCCCTTCTCAGACGGTTGACCCCGTGACCTTGACCTGGATAAGTGGCACAAAACGAATGAATGAACAAACCAACCAACCAACCAACCAACCAACCAACCAACTAATCAACTAATTAGCCCAAATCATATGAAAATCCTGAAATAAAAAGACAAAGTGGCATCCAAGTAATTTGTTGGGGGAATTTGTGTTGTGACCTTTTCCAATCTTTACATCCCTTTGTGAACATGATTGATTTAGTGTTTCGTTCTTCTTGTTTTCCCAATGGTAGGACAATGTAGGACAATTCTGGAAAAAAAATGGGCTTCAGGCTCAAAAGGAGTGGAATCATTTTTAAAATACACAGTAGCCACGCCATGTGATTTGAAAATTATATTTGGCCTACCAATCCAAGCTAATGACCACTTTGCTGAAAAGGTTTTGCTGTTGTTGACATGATTGATTTCCTCTTGTAAGATTACAAATGGCCAGGGACAGCAGAGGGGATCAGCGGTTTAATCTCATGGATAAATGGTTTGTTAATGTGTCATACTATTCACTTATTGCTATTAATTTATTATTATTTACTACATAAACTAGTTTTGACTGTATAAAGAAAGAACATGTTAATAACACTGAACTTTGTTACTTGTGCTCTTTAGTCCATTTAAAAGTCACAACTATTTACAACAAACTGCATTGGTAGAGTACAGACATTTACAATTCACAGTACATTCATTTAGCTTTAGACAGTCAACCACAGACATTATTTACAGCTTACAATTATTACAATAAAAAAAACCCACAACACTTTGTAAAACAAGGCATGCCAGACACCCTGGAAACCTCCACAGGCAGAATAGGAACA
>KV751371.1:2008059-2025926 GCA_001698575.1 Mola mola | reverse complement strand
CCGGCAGGTGTGACCTTCATGACTCGGAAGCCACCGACAGGTTGGTTTGTCACTCCTGTCACAGGCTTGACTCTGTTCATGCATGTGGGCTGAAAGTCAGTGTTGAATTAGATAGCAGCAGGTTTTCCATGTTGCTTCTCGCTGTACCAGAGGTCAGCTGCCAGTGCACTCAGATGAGCTTGAAAAACTTCGGCGGGAGCCGTAATCAGTCTCAGCTGGCCTCTGGAGCCTCTCCACTATTTTGAGTAGTCTTTGTAGCTTTTCTTGCCACATCATCCGATGTGTCAGGGGTCCAGGCTGTCTGTATCTCCCTGTGTTTTGATGAAAATGCCCGTAGATGTGTATAGATAGACGAGCCTTCTCCAGGCCAAAGGTTTTCACTCATTTACTGTGTGACTCAGTGGGGTCACGGCATCATGGATCACCAAAGTTTACCAGCAAACCACATTGTTAAGTCTATTAAGAAAACCTGTAAAAGTGTTTTCTTCCAGTCTTTTGGAGTGAATGGGGCCTTGGTTCAAGTCATAGATCAATAGATTGATACTGTAGAGAACAGCTTTCCTCAACAGCATCGAGAGATGATCCCTCAGGAGACCTTTCCTGATCCTTGTCTGTATCATTGCCAGCAAATGAAAGCCCCACAGAGCCAATAGAGCTTTGTGACTGAAAAAACTCTCTCCTGTGCAAGGCATGATCCTCTCCAGTAGTTGCTCTGCCATATGTTAGACCAAAATGGATGCAACACACTGCTGGTTTTGGCAATATTTCAGCCCTGGGGAAGGGGAAGGCATCCTCTTGTCACAAACACATGGCTCCCGTGGTTCTGTGTGATGGTTTCCATTGTTGTGGAGCTTCACTGTACAACACTAGACTCTAAAGTATGCAGCTTTGGGTTGTTTGCAGGCCCAGCAGCCTTTAAAAGCAAGACGGACAGTGATTAAAAAGACCTAATGATCCTTCCCAAAGTAATCCCTTCATCTCCAGTGTGCTTGAAGTAAATCTCATGTGATTGTGATTGTGAAATGTTAGTGGTTTCAGACTTCAAACAGACAGTATGAATCAAAGGATTAGTAAATAAGTAGTGCCAGATAACTCGCCATTTTGTGTGATGCAGAAATAAGACATCCAAAGCAATGATAAAGTGCAGAGACAGATGCTTGTTTCAGCTCAAGCCCCCTCTGCTTTCCTGACAACATTAGGATGATTGTTAGTATGCTACCGATCTTCTCTCTTTGTATTCCTCTGCGTGCCCCATTTTGCACAGAGGAGTGTTTGCTGGGTAATGCAATCCTGGATGACCACTCCTATTAATCACTTCCTCCCGAGGAAGAGGGTTCATTAGGATACGATTCTCCTAATGGATACTCGAATGGCCCGTAGTTTAAGTAGTGCAGAGCCAGGGCAGAGGAGCAAAATCCGTCTGCCTGGTGTCAGGGCTGAACAGGAGTGGAGGGCCATTCCCTCAGGTCCTGCTAAATGGCGTTATCTACGAGTGCAGGGACCACTCACATAAATAAGCCTAAAGGTGGGCTATGCTGAAAAAAAAGCACTCTAGGCCTGGAGGTAAAAGGAAGACCCTACACTGCCATACTCTGCTGAGCTTTAAGGATTAGATCAGCTGCAGGGAGAAAAAAATATCCAAGGCAAAGAATATGACATATTAATCTCATCGAGTAATGTGGGAGTCTCAGCACCAAATGTTGACAGAATAACTGAGCTGGGCAAGCAATTATACCAAAATGAACTTGTCAGCACTTGTAGGGAGACTAATACTTGAGTTAGTATCAGCTTTCCATGACTTGTATGCAGTGTGATGACAGCGCCTGGTTCGAGTACAAATAAGTTCCTAAAGCGCTTGTATGCTGACAAAATGATATGTTGCACTGTTGAAACAAACAGCATTAGGTAATTTTTTCAGCAAAGTGCAGTTACAGCTCTTATTCATCCCATTTCAAAGCCAGCGGTGGTAAGTTACTCCTTTGAAAATGTTTCCCCCCCCCCAAGCACTCAGGTAGAGTTCCAGGCTCTGAAGCCAATTCGGTGTGGTGGCCAATCCATGTAATTACAACAACAAGTGATGATCATACGTCTTTTTCCCATAAACTTACAGTACACTGAAAGGAACAGCTGTAAAGTAGATGGTACAAGTTTTTTGTTTTTTTTCAGCATCGTAACCCTGTTCAGTCTTAAATGAATTAGACGATTGATTGAATTATGCTTGCTAATTGATAAGAGTTGTTTGTTTTTTGCTCCGTGCAATGCTGAGAAGCTTTCATAGGATTAAGTGGGGCCTATGAAAGTTCACTGACTGGATCTATGTTTTTTTTTCCTTAAAGTACTTTGCTTTTAACATGGGTTGTATGCATATGCATTCATATAGGCCTACTCAGTCTAAAAGGAAGAGATGTGCAGGGATGTCATTTTTAGAATGAGAAAAGTAATACACTTGTAGCTGGAGTGTTGCTAGGTTTTTTACTGCACGTACCTTAATGAACCATGATTTTGCCACTTCCAACAGACTATTGTGTCGTGCAATTCCAAATGCAGATTGTGATCATTTTCTATAACATTCTATAACAGTTTGGAGATATTTTAATAACTTTTTCAAAGTACTTACAGTTGAACAAGGTGAAGTTCTTTGAGAGTAGTCAAGATGCACTTGAACTTATTTTCATTGTAGAGAGGCACTTCATCACACTGACAACTCTAGGATAGTAGGAGCTATATTAGCAGATGAAATTTTGTTTCCCTTTGCATAAAGTTAAGTGAGATTCAGCAAATATTGTGATAATAATATATCGATATAATAGGAAGAAGTAACCATTGTAATTTTAAGTCCATAATGTGCTTTAGTGTAGAGACAGCCACTGGAATTAGCATACAGAACGACTCGTTGGAGCCCGTCTTTTCTTGTCATTATGGCCCCCAGTTTGCAGAGATGAGGAGATTAACAAGTGCTACTTTGGGGGATTGTCACAGAAACTGAAACAAAACGTCATTTACTATCCTCCTGAACAATCTTTGTGGTAAAGAAACACCTTTGTGACCAAAGAAAAGGAGAAACACAGGAAAAAGTGATAGAGTGGGAATCTAGTACAATGCAGCTGCTCTGATGCAGCACAGGTCTAATAAAGTCAGCTAAAAAGTGAGCAGAGCCGCTGCCAGTGAGTTCCTGACATTTAATGGTACAAATGAGTGCCCCTCATGGGGTATAAAGAGACAAAAACTGTGAGGTTTGCAGGTGGTTACAGGAACAAAAGTCTTTTTTTTTTTCAAGCAGAGAGGAGAGCAGCACTAAATAGAAGGAGCAAAACACACACACACACACACACACACACACACACACACACTTCCTGCATGTTGTTGACAAAGTGATGGAAATTGTAATCCAGAACTTGAAACATGTCTTCTGCTCCCTGACTCTGAATAATTAGCAGGAAGGAACCATAGCTTGAATAGATTTTTTATTATTGTGGTCATATACATTTACGGTGCTGTTGGTTAGATTGATAGATAGATAGATAGATAGAGATAGAGATGTCTTTATTTATCTCCCTCGGGAAATTAATTAATTAGAATGCTGCTTGACCACCCTATATATATTCTACAGGCGAATTTCACTTATTCTGTGCATGACAGAAGTCAAATAAGACTGAAGTCAAAGCTTAATAATAAGGAAGTAATAATTAAGTATTTGAGTATGAAGCATGTAAATGTCCAGTGCTGCATTACCTTGAACATTTACATTAATTTGGCCTTTTGAATAAACTAACTGGGATTTATTCAGCAGTGAGAAACGGCACCATCACTTTCATCCCTCTGGTGTCTGTTTACCTTGTTCTCAGGTGTGCGATTAAACTGGAAGGCAAAGCCTATTCAGCTCCAATCTCTTCTCTGCTTCTATCACTAAATACTAATGATGTTTTCATCATAAGCGTTCATGGGGAGTTCAGAGGATTGGGACAGAATAAACAACAAGCACTGGAACATAAGCTCAGTAACGCTGCAAAACAGAGAAAAGCCTCCTCTATACTTGTAAAATGCCGAAGGCAGGCTTTTCTGTTTGTCCTCTACTCTGTCCATAACCTTATCAGGCTGAACAATTGTAGCAGAAGATTACCTGGAGGTGAAAAATGTCCGTTTTTCTGACTGGGCTATCTTTCATTTGCCATGTCCCATTCCAACTAATGAGACAAAACAGAAACTTTCTTTTTTCTTTGTCTCACATCCTTCTCCTTTGGAAGCATAAGAGGTCATAATTTCAGGCTGAAAAATAATCCGAATTACTGCAAGCAAATCAAAATGGACTGATGATCCTCACTGGCTGATTCTGCTTCATCTGAGTGATCTGAGTGACCTGATGAAGCTCAACAGCTTCTGGATCGATTAAAGGAGGACGTTAATGTTTGGGCAGGTGTCGTGCTTCAGTGAAGCGATATCCACATTCACGCTATACATGAAACTTGTGTTACTTTTTTATTTCAGCATTTTATGTTGAAGAAGGGTTTAGGTCATTTTTTTTAAAATTTAGCATATAAGGGCAACTTATGTTCTCTCAAAATGAATTGATGTCATTTTTTTTAGTCCCTTTCTGATCCTTTGCAATAATACCATTCCTGTCCACACTATGATGTAGTTAATATAAAATGTAAGAAATCCACAGATTTGAATCCAATCACAGACCATTCAAACATAGTTGCAATCAATACTACCCTTAATAGGGAGGAGGGAGAAGAAGAACCTATTAATGTTTGGTGACAGCACAAATAGGTGAAATACAACTGCTAGGGGCAGTGAAGCACCAGGACAGTACAGCTGTTTTAAATAGAACAAATGAGTTAATCACTTTGTGAAACTAAAGTTAACGTGTGAGTGCTTTCTACGTCAACACTGAGCAGCGGATCAGTAGTAAAAAGACAAAACCGCCACTGAGGGATTAATCAAGTTAAAAATTGTGAAGGAAACAACTGCACTCAGTCTATTTTACTAGAAAAAAACCTGTGCCTGCTCATTGCCTTGAAGACATGACCACACGATGCTTTCAGTGTAAATAATACATTAGTAATTACATTTGCTGAGAACTTTTCACCTGTCTGTTGTTGTTGTTGTTGTTTTCGTTAGATTTACTTTTGTGCTTTGGAGAAGGTTTGCACTCTCTAGTCGTGGACGTATTGTACTTTGTATTTTTTTTCAATGTTTGCTGCTGTGTTTCATGTAAATGGCGTAAAAGAATAAAGATAAGGTTTAATAACAGACACATCAGTCTCTCCAACTTTGCTATATGTCTGAAAAAGCTAGGAGAGAGCAGGGGCAGGACAAAAGAGAGAAAAGTGACACGTTGACAAATTTCAAAAAGGAGTCACTCAGTCAATCGGCCCGGGGACAAACTTTGATGTGACTTTGCTCTCAGATGACGTGCAGGCTAATTTGGATTCCGCTCAAAAGGAAGATTCAGCCGCTCCTTGGTTTGCTAACACCTTTAAAGAGTGGCTCTAATGCCTCCATCTCTCTCTCTTTCACCAAGTCTAACCTCGACATCAGAGAGCTCCCCATCTCCCCACAAAGCATTTGATTGAATCCCGATGTGATTAGCTAAAGCGTAGACTTTGTATCCTGCTTGATGACTCTTGATAGGATCGCCAGAGGCTGTTACCATTTCTCATCCCAAGGGCTCAATCACTATTCTCTGATTGGTGATCTCAACCCCAGTGACCTCGCTGAGATGGACTCAGCACAGAGTGCGGGCGGCCTTGGACTGCCCCGTCTATTCTCTTTTGTTACAAGCACACTTCATCAAAAAAAAAAAGTTGTACGCAGCTGCAGAGAAGACTTCCAAGTAACTTTCTTCAAACTCGTTTGTTCTATTCACAAACACCCACCTTCTTTGATGATAGCTCACAGGGAGGTCATGGTCATGTGCCTGTCTATTGTTGATTCTCCGGGCCAGGGCGGGGCTTTGAGAAAATGCACATGTACAGGCCAGAATATGCAAAGTGCTCATACAGCTTTTCTTCCAACAGAAGAAGAAAACACAAAAAAGAACAAAAACTCTGGTCTTCGATAGATCAATCAGCAATAAATAAGCCAAGCATGTGACAGATTTAGGCAGAGAAATAAGAGGGACAAAGGTTAATTTCTGCAGAAACCTGTAGCATTTAAATGAATTCTTAATTTCCATGGATCATATGCACTACCAAGTACAGTAAGAGAGGCAGGGGAGGGAGAGTGTACAGCAGGGCTAAAATATGCTGTTGCTTGGTTTCACAGACGAAGGCAGACATAAAAACAGATTCGCAGAGAGAGAGAGACAAACAACTTTGCGAGGGGAGTAGATGCAAACAGCCCTCAGGTGCTGTATGACCAGGTGCTGTGGTACACGGTTCAGAAAAGCTGATGTATTTACTTCTCGGTGAAAGAGCTTGAGCCTTCGCTACCACTTACTGTATCTCTGTTAAAGTGGACACATGCTCAGGTCAAGCTTTGAGCGATGGGAAGAAATTCACAGAATCAGCCCAAAGTCTGGGACAGTAAAAAAATTATTTGAAAAATGGCTGAAAGATTCTCAGATAGATTCAAAACAACCAAGTTCTACGGCTAATTAACATTAAGTGTTTTCAAGGTTTGATACAGGACAAAATACAAAATAGTCATAATTATTGAAAATGTCAACTGTCCATCCCCTGCTGTGTCTCTCTTCTCCCACCACCATCATCTGCTTCCAGCAAAACAATTAAAGATGACTAACAGAGAGTTAATTTGCTCTGAATTTTATATTGAATTTGAAACGTCTGCTTTCGGTTTGGATAACCTCCTCGTCAGACATGTAATTTCTCTTAGGTTACTGTGCTTTTGCAAAACTCCTTCCAGGTAAAAGAATTTCAGACACACCATCATTGTGTTGCCATGTAAACAGGAAAACAACAAGAACAAAAATAAAACAAAACAAATCGACAAAAAAAACTAACAAAAAAAAGTGCATGTCGTTTACCCGAGGCGATCTTCTGCAATGGTGGAGGTAGCCAAAATTCAGTTAAAAAAAATGTAACTATTTGTCAAAACATTTTACTATTTATGGTTCACACATACAAACCCACTGGGACATCACCCATTAGTTTCTCGATCTATATACACTCATGCTCAGAATGCTCTTCTCTGGTATTGGACATATTGATGTGCACTGTATCACCACCTACTGGTCTCACTTGCCTGTTACCTGTGTGTCTTTCTGAAGTCTTGTCCTCAATCTTGTCAGCAACTTCACCTTGAAGTTAAGGCATGTAAACCCCAGTTTTTTCACTTCATTGCAGTATTTGACAAGTAGCCAATGTATACCTAATGATATTCTTGTAGTCCTCTAAGAGTACCTTATCAGGTACCAGGTCTGGGGGATCCAATAATGCAGAGCCAACAGGGAGCGTTCTGAATCGATAACCGTTTTATTAAAAATAGTCAAAACCAGGATTTCAAATTATGCAAAAGTACAGATAAGGCAAACTCGGTAATAGAAACACGGAATATAGATCAGACACAAAGAGACTCACAAGGATTAAATGCTGGAATGCTCGCTAGGTAGTTAAGACAATCTGGCAAAGGAAGAAGGGAACACGGGGTTTAAATACACGAGGGAGAGGTAGACGATTGGACGCAGCTGCGACACATTGGGGAGAGGGAATAATCAGACACACCTGAGGGACAAGACTTGACAGGACATAGGGAGTAAGACACAAACAGATCTTCAAAGTAAAACAGGAAACACCAAATGACTCTAACAGACAGACACATTACACTAGCGGACCCTGACAGTACCCTCCCCACTTATGGCCGACACCTGGTGGCCTAGAATCCGGAGGGTGGGTTCTCAAAAAGTCTCTTATGAGCTGGGGGTCCATGATGTCCTTGGACGGAACCCAGGAGCGCACTTTGGGCACGTAGCCCTCCCAGCCCACCAAGTACTGCATTCCTCGTCCCCTGCGTCTGGCTGCCAGCAGGCGTCGAACCGCGTAGACTGGTTCACTGTCGATAATGCGGGGAGGGGGAGGTGGTTTGGAGGCTGGGATGAGGGCACTCTCTTTGACCGATTTCACCTTGCTCACATGGAACAAGGGGTGGACTCGTGAGGACCTAGGAAGTTTGAGTCTCACAATAGAGGGATTAGTAACCTTTGACACAGGATCTATTAATCTCGGGGATAACTTACGTGGATCGGTGTATAAGGGCAAATCTTGGGTTGAGAGGCAACCCTTCCAACCAGGACGGTAGACAGGCTCAGCCTGTGTTCTCCTATCTGCCGCCTTCCTGTAAGCGGCCGATGATTTGATGAGAGTCGACCTGGCTCTGGAACGCCTCCGGCAACAGCGACGGACCTCAGAAGCTGCTGATGGGACGTTTTCATCTGGCTCCGTCTCCTCCTCCGAGGATCCACCAGAAACAACGTCCCGAGGGGCGTCCGACCAGGGGTGCTGCACATCCCCCCTGCGAGGACGGAGTTGGCCAATCAATTATGGCCTGGAGCTTCTGTTGGTCAATCCCAACTTGATAATTGGATACAACACACCCCATTACAGCAACTGGGCTTTCATGGAGATCACCCTTCTCTGCTTCCTCAGAAATCCCTTCCTGGGGAGATTTTCTGTCCAAAAAACAGTGTCCACGACAGTTCTCTCCCCACTCTAAAACATTTCCCGTGGACCAGTCTATATAGGGGTTATGTTTTACCAGCCAGGGGAGGCCTAGAATGAGTGGGTGGTGGACAGACTCAAAAAATAGAAAGTTCAATTTTTCCTGATGATGGTCGTCAAACACTAGTGTCACTGGGGACGTTTGGTGTGTAACCTTACACATTAATGTACCATCTAGGGCTGATGTAGACAGAGGTTGAGAAAGCGTTACCTGGGACAACTGAAGTCTCTTAGCAACTCAGACATCCATCAAATTAGTGTCTGCTCCGGAGTCTACTAATGCTTGGAGAACTAGGGAATCAGAACTCGATTGGAGCTTTACTTTAGTGAGAGGTCTCTGATACCTGCTAGGTAGTTTGGTTCGAATCACCAAAGACGACGAGGCAGCGTTAGGTGTTGGAGACCTAATCGGGCAGGAGGCGAGGAAGTGTCCCAACTGTGCGCAGTAAATGCACTTTGCTTCCTTCCTTCATTCTCCGCTGCCGTTCCAATGGAGTGAGGCGGGTCCGGCCGATTTGTATCAGTTCTGGTAACTCACTGGATGGTTCAGGTCTATCAATTCATTCGTCAGAAGGAGCAGGGGAAAAAACTTGCCGGTGGGGATCTGGAGGAAAAACTCGTTGCTGGGAAACGGGAGCAAACCAGAAGTGATCCTACTGAAGCCTAGGCTTCTGACATTCAGCAACAGGGAGCTTTCTGAATCGATAATCGTTTTATTAAAAATAGTCAATACCAGGATTTCAAATTATGCAAAAGTACAGGTAAGGATAAGGCAAACTCGGTAATCGAAACACGGAATATAGATCGGACACAAAGATATGCACAAGGATTAAATGCTGGAATGCTCGCTAGGTAGTCAAGACAATCTGGCAAAAGAGGAAGGGAACATGGGGTTTAAATACACGAGGGAGAGGTAGACAATTGGATGCAGGTGGGACACATTAGGGAGAGGGAATAATCAGACACACCTGAGGGACAACACTTGACAGGACATGGGGAGTAAGACACAAACAGAACTTCAAAGTAAAACAGGAAACACCGAATAACCCTAACAGACAGACACTTTACACTAGCGGACCCTGACAGTACCTGGTGCTATTTGGCTCCACACTCGTTCTTGTTTGCTGTATTGAGGGCCATCTGCTCCCTTTTGTGCCAAAGCTTCTTTCACAGTTTCCGTTCTCCAGTAATCACATCTGTGTGTTCCTTCTCCTTCTGCCCTGCTCCTTTTAATCTCCTTAAATTCCTGAAGATTTGTTCAAATAAATTCCTTTTTGTTGAACTACTCCTGTTGTTTGTGTCTTCTACTACATTTTGGGTCCAGTTCGAGACTCCAAATCATAACAAACTTATGTAAAATGTAATTTTATTTAACATACACAAAATTGTTAGATTCAGTTCATACAGTGTAGTGCCTGTACTGTTCACCTCTTCATCTGCTGCTGTATCATGTGATTATGAGATTAGAGCTAAATTTGATCATCTCTATTGTACAAACACTGTACTTTGTACTCTGCATACTTTGTATTGTACTCTGCATAACCCTGCTGATGCACTAAAAACATATATTTTTTATTACTTTGTTTGACCTCAAATGTCAATTAGCATAATATGAATATTCCACTTTATTAAACCCTACCCAAGTTCAGTATTTGTTGTATTATGTCTTATTTATTAAATCAGTCTTTAGTTATTTATCTAAGTCAGTTATCAAAATTAGGAACAAAATAATATCATCAAGCCGTATTTCCAAGCAGCAAGAAATAGAGAATATGCTAACTCAGCTACCGGTATATATATATGGTAAGTTATCTTAAATAACGTGTTACATTTCTAAATATATAAACACCCTTTGTTACAAATATGTGTCAAAACCACCTTTTAAAGCACAGCTTTTCATCGGAAAAATGTTGCACAGAAATTTGTAAAAACTGATCATCAGTCATATAAAAAATATTTTTTAAAAGACCTTGATCTCTTGATTTTCTACATGAAGGGTATTTAATGTAGTTCACACAAATGAATTGGCGTTAAATTTATCCTGGGTTCATGGTTCACTCAAGGTTCGAGGCTTTAGAGCCGGTAAAATAATCTGGTGACGCCGATGATTTGCAGATTATTTTCTTGATTAATTGGCTCATCTTTACCATGTGATTAAACTTTCAAAACATTTGAACTCCAAGATAATTTGACCAGCAAAACTAAAAAGCAGCAAAATTCATAATTAGTATATACTGTATTTATATTGTGTTTTTAGAACTTTTTTCCTTTGATGAAAACTGCAAAAGAAGGAACAGTTGCGAGCAGATGATTTAATTTTCGTTAAATTAGTAGTGCCCTTTGAGTGCTTCATCACTAAAAATCAAGAACAACTATTCATAATCAGATTGTGGAAAATCCCTTTGACTGACTAAAGCTTTATTGTTGGTTGATTGTTGATTATGTAGCTAGATGTTGGACCTCTTATTGCACAGCAAAGAGAACTGATTAACATTGCAGTTTATTAATGTGTATGTATTAATACTGACACACAAACACACCAAATGGCGACACATGCAAGCAGTTACATCTGTGCTTCATTTCTCACCTGACAGGAATGATAAGTTGCTCCGTTATTGCACCGTAGTGTGCAGTTCACCCCAGTCTCTCCAGCCTTGCCCTATTCATGGTCAGTATTCTGCTGGAACACATTGCAATGATTTGTTGTTGCACGCTTTTTATCAAACATAAGGTGATGGACAATCTGTGAAAATTGCCACCTAACCTTGTTACACTCATGCTGCCTCAGGCTGCCTGAACTCTGCGAAAGAAAGTATATGAAGAGAAGATGTAAAGTTAGCGTGCGAAAAGGCCCGTGTGACGTGATGAGGTGATGGAGTTTTAAGTTAAATTTGCAACAGTTGCTAGACTTGGTGGACATGCTACATGTATATTTGACACGCCAACCCCCACTCATGTGCATTCCTCTTGGATTGGCACTCAATATTAGTAATGAACATTAAGGATGTACTGTGTACATTCTCAGCATTCGCAGATGTTATGAACGTTATCTTTACTTAAAACTTTCAAACATTCAACAAGTTAACCTCATATCTGGATGCAATGGTGATGGGCATCAAGAATGTGTAGGTAAACACAGCCGTCGAAACAAAAATAGGGAGCAACTTTTGGTTTGTTACTTCAAACAGACATTGGTTCCCACTGAAATGGGAAAGAACCAATCACAAGATAGAAGGCACAACATAACTTTGACATTATTGGTTGAAATTGGCTAGTGCATGGAGATTTAATTTCACATGACATGTGAATTTTACCATGAAAAATCAAATATTGGATATTAATATAAAAATAGATAGAAATGTGGGGTTTTTTTTTTTTTTACATTTTTGGGGGTTTATTTCATTACATTGAGTTAATGCAAACTAACCCAATCCTGAACTAAATCAAAATAAAAATTGTTCACGTCACGTCAGACAGTAAGCGTACTATGTCACTTTGTGTTTGTTGCTGCTGCTACTGTTTCTCTGCTGCTCTACTCCTGAACTCCACATATTTTAATTCCATTATTATCATAAATAACTTCTACATTTAAACATTTGTTTGGTCAGCGTAGGCCAATAGTTCATCCCACTGTTTAGCGACACTCTCGCTTAGCATATATCGATAGTTTAAACACTAATTTTCACATCTGTTAACTAGTTAGCTCAGCACTTAGCCATGGCTTCTTCCTCTCCCTCTCCTGCTTTGTTTTGTATCAGACGTTAAGTAACTCCTCTGCCTGTTTTTGCGAAAAAGGTACGTGTAACAAATGTGGGATATTTGCAGCATGATGTCAGACTCGGTCATTTTCTCTGGACCCCTTCCCAATTTCACCAGTGATGATATGTATAGCCGCATGTCAACACTCAGTCGCTGGTTGTTGAGGTGGTGTCCAGCCAACTGTTTGGACTTTCTAGATAATTGGCAGACTTTCTGGGGTTAACCTAGTCTGATTAGGAGAGTCTGCATTCATCCCACGTTGGATGGTGCAGCTCTCATCTCTAGTGATCTGGGTAAATTTATTGTAGTCCCAAAAACCTGACAACCCAGAGTTAAGGTCAGGGGACAGAGTCGAGGTCCGACACGCTTCTCTATGCTTCCATTAGGACAGTTTCCTACCAATAATCCCATCGAAGCTCTGTCTGTTCCCCGGACCCCTACATTGATTACATCTAATGTAAAGAAACGCAGAGTATCACATAAAAACTTATTAAAAATAAACAAAACCAATGCACTAGTAACAAATAACAGGAAAGTTAAATGTGGACTCCTGAACATCAGTTCTCCATCATCCAAAGCTCTGATAGTAAATGAGCTGATATCAGATCAACATATTGATCTATTTTGTCTCACAGAAACCTGTTTCTCACGATGAATATGTTAGTTTGAATGAATCCACTCCTCCCACTCATACCGACACACACATCCCTCGAGATACTGGCAGAGGTGGTGGAGTTGCTGCTATTTATAATTCTGCTCTATTAATTAATCATAAACCTAAATTTAACGATAAATAATTTGAAAACTTCTGAATTTCTGTGTGAATTTGTGAGTTTCTCTCAAGTTTAGTCCTTAAAACAGACAAAGTAATCATTTGTAGGTGATAATCATTTTTTTATCTGACCATAACATTTGAACTTTTAACAATACTGAATGAATACACGGTGACAGGCAAACATTTCTACTCAAGAGCTCTATCAGATGATACTGTAACTAAATTTATAGAATTGATTACATTAGCTCTGGATCCAGTAGCTTATCCTACTAGAGTAGAAGATCCTTTGATTAAGCCCAGTCCTCCCCACATTGATCACTTTGGTGACAGAATCTCAGACTCATTACGAACAACTCTAGACTCCATTTTTCTTCTAAAAAAGACGATTGTTAAGTGTAGTAATTTAGCACCATGTTACAATCTTTAAACTCACAAATTGAAACAAGAAACTTGCAGACTTGAAAGGATATGGCGCTCCACCAAATTAAATGAGTCACAATTACTGTGGCAGGATAGCCTTAAAACATAGAGGAAGGTCCTTCACAGTGCTAACGCAGCCTACAACTCAGCCTTAAGAGAGAACAATAAGGACAATCACAGGTTTCTTTTCAGCACTGTAGCCAGGCTGACAGAGTCAGAGCTCTGTTGAGCCACAAATTCCCATAAGCCTAAATAATAATGATTTTCTGAACTTTTTTAATACAAACATTTTGCTTGTTAAAGAGAAAATTCAGAAACAACTATCCTAAACTGGCACAGACGTTTCGCTGAACACTTAAAAGTTTTTTTTACCAATTGACCTTGAGCAACTAATCTCAACAATTATTTCTTCTAGACCAACTACAAGTAGAAGGTAGCAAACCAAAATAATCTATGTGACATGGCAAGTACTAAGTGAAAAACATGTCAATTAGCCTGGGATGTGGTGACTATGCCATTTGTGCAGTAATAAAGGGAATGCATGACAGCCTCTGGTTCAAGAGGTTGATTCCATGACTCTGGGCTGTGGGGGGCTCTGATTGCAGCCTCGTCCATCCTGTTCTTGTGAGGAAACAGCAATACTATAATAAAACTAACTGATGTCAGTCAGCTAGTCTTCGCAAACACATGGGAGGAAGAAATGAATGAGTCATCTGACAGCATGCTCTGCTGAAGAGGCCATACATCAAGCGTCTGAATGAGGTAGAGAGGGGTGAAATGCGTAATTATGATCATTAATTGCTGAGTCATTGGAGCTGCGGATACATTATGATGATACGTTATCAGTGTATAGATGATACGCTATCAGAGTGAGTGTATGTCTTGCTTATAAATCACATTTCTTGTTTTATTTTCCAGCTGTAAGAGCCTGATTTCTTCTTATCTTGATGTAATCGCTTATCTCATCCAACCATGAAAAAGGTGTCAGAAGTGCCGGACAGAGATGTAAGGAGAATAATGCCTGAAAGGAAACGCTTTGCTTGTCTGCGTGATCCATTGATCACTAGAACTTGATTTTGAAAGCAAATCTCTCCCTGGAGATGATTAAATACAATTGCTTCTCCCTCTTCCAAATCTCAAGTATGTGTAGCTAAACACGCCACCAGGCATTGAAAGCTTGTAGTATGAGCGATCATGGTCATTAATCCCGCTACCAATGCTGCAAAGGCCTCATTCCAGGAAGGAGGCATATGGTGAGCATCCTTAACACGTGTTCAGGAGCAAGAATTCATATATTTACTCTGTGTGATTAAAATTTGGTGCTGGTGAAGCGTCGGAGAGAGTGGTTGTGGTTGTTTACCTAACAATGCCTTATCTCTATATCTACAATTAGTCTCACCAGTATTGTTACAGAGATAGAATTTTTTTTTAGAAATGCAAAACACCTTTCCAACATCAGGACAGGATGTTTTAAAGCAGTAAAGAGGAGGCAGAGGGATTAAACATGAATGGGTTTTTTTTTCCATCGGGGTGATTTTTCAGCATACTAACCCTGCCTTATTTTGTCAGACATTAAATTGATTTTTGAAAGGCAATAAAACTGTGTGTGTTTTTTTTTTTTTCCCCTGGCACAGCATCACCCCATACTGTGAGTCTGACAGACATGATAGATTGGAGACTCGCCGGCTGCTGGCTGTAAAGATCTGAGCTGCTTCCAGTACCAGAGATTTAGCAGGAGGTAACATTGTTAAATTGTAAGTAGACCACCACACGCTCCTTTTTTTTAGTTTGTTTCCACTTATAACAATTACTTCATATTGGACATTGTATCCACGCACTCGCATACAACACTGTCCACATCCCATAAAGTGTATTGTTTCCTTTGAATTCATTAAATTTCATTTTAATTGCTGTTCAGTCCCATGTACATCTCACTTCTGTGTTGCACTTCTGCTCCACGGTAGGTTTCTTGTAACAAAAACCAGTTGTGTGTGTGTCTGTGCGTGTATTTGTGAGTGCCATTTTGACAAATAAACTACTCTCCCGATCACCAAATGACTTGTACAGATCTACTTTCCAAAGAGAGAATGTGAAATGGATGTGTGAAAATTAGGGTTTAGAAGAGGGTCAGACATGATCCCCCTTGAAAAAGAGTTCACATCCAGTTTGAAACCCAGCATCAGTCATTTCCTAACCCCAACCACAGGGTTTCTGTGCAGAAACTCAACCAAGCATCACCAATCTTTTCGTATTATTCTCCTATACCTTTTTCCATTATGACTGCTTGTTTACCGCTGGGGGCTGGAGCCTATCCCAGCCTCAATGGGGGAAGGCAGGGTACACACTGGACAGGTCACCAGTTCATCACAGGGATGACATATAGAGACAAATAACCATGTACACTCACATTCACAGCTACAGGCAATTTAGACAACCCAATTAACTTAACCTTACCTAATTTACATATTTTTGTACTTTGGGAAGAAGCACAACATACCCCCCTGCAGTAAAGACACAGGGAGAACATGCAAACTCCCAACCCTGCAAAAGCCCAAAATTCCTCCAGGGATCAAAACCCAGGACCTCTTGGCTGTGAGGCAAAAGTGTTCACCACTGTACCACAGTGTTGCCCCTTTCTATACTTGTGCATTACAAATAATCAGATCCAATAACCCTGGATTAGAATATGCTGGAGTAGGCAAAGTTAAAGGTACACTTTGTCGAATACAGAGCACAGCAGAGGAACCAACTGCTGCTAGTGGCCCAAAAGCTACCTAGATCACACTCACAGGGTCAGTCACCAAGGGTAATGTTCTGCAATGTGAACATGGCTGGAAGAAAAAAAAAAAAATGAGGACCAGGACCTTGGGGATGATGGTAAACAGTAACAAGGACAGGAGAGGTGAAGAAGAAGAACAGTGAGAGAATTGGGATTTTTTTTTTTCTTCAGCCAAACCAGGGATTTATTTGAGTTTCTTTTAGTTCATGTCACATTTAAGTGAAGTGTGTTTTATCACAAGCAAACAAGACACCAATATTAGAGACAGCAATGACTGACTGATTATAAAATACAAAATCATGGCCTTTTTTGCATTGTTAAAGGGTTGCAATGCTGCATGGATACCTTTTTAATTAACACATTAATTTGATGTAAACACACTTGGCCATTTTGGCAATAATGCCTTTTAAAATTTCATTTTTGTTCATTTCCAAACAAAGCAGGAAACGGAGAAGTGGCAAAAGTAAAACACCAAAGTTTCCCAGCCATATGTGAGCCTTTGACTTTGTGTTCCATGGCTGTGTAAACAGGATGCGCTGAAAAAAAACATTTTTATAAAGAACAGTATGTGCAGTCTGCATAGTAGGTCAAGATGTAAAGTAGTTCAGTAAAATGTGGATGGGTGTTCAACACAGGCAGATCAGCATTTTTAAAAGCATTTGTTTTAATCGGGAAATTGCTTTGGCTCATGGGTCTTTTATTTGCCACGTGCCTGATCACTTATCAGCTCATGCATCCATGATTCCAAAGACCTTACACTCAGTTGAATATAATAGTAATACAATTTACTATTAAATCTGTTAAACTTTTAGATTTACATGCACCTGAACATCAAGCAGTAGCATGGCAGCTAAAACAATATTTACACTTACAAGTACAGAACAAACCTCCATCACTAACAACTCTTCACAGACTTTGATGGATTCCTATTGGATGGATTGCTATAGTATGAAACTGGGGCTTAGTGGTGGAAAATGTGAAGTATTGATTTTTGGGGTTTATGAGCTCTGATGATACAAAACTGTTGATAGACTGTTTTGGCTTGGTGTAAAAAAAACAGGAAAAAAACAAAAGAAAAGAAAACCAAACAGCTCTGACTCTGAAGACTTGCGCCTGTTTGTTCAGCTCCATGAAGAGGAACAACTTGTAAGGTAGCCACAAATACACACAGGGAAACATTTGTTAGTGCTTGCATTTCTAATACTTGAGGAATACCAATTGGTAGCTGTCGCATCTCAGAACAAATATTTTGTATTTGCAGTATGGCCCGACTGTCTGCGTTTGTCTTTGCGCATGTTTGTGCATGTGTTAATTTGGATTTGAGTGTTTAATTGGATTTACGATGCACTGCTTAGCGAAATGCTGCAACTTCCACAGCTGACATCGATAGTCGACGCTGGGTTTGGCCGCCGTTCCCCTCCTCTCAACCCATCTGCACCTCTCATCATCTCCAAAA
>KV751371.1:1957498-2004701 GCA_001698575.1 Mola mola | reverse complement strand
ACTGCCACGAAGGAAAGAAGGAAAAAGAAAAATGCAAAAAAAACCAAAATAGCTGCTAGAACGTGAAGAGTCTACACGCACCGCCATCTTGTTACTTCAAAGAACGCAGAAAATGTACACAAGAACACGAAGGGTTTGAAAATCTTCAGCCACAGGATGAAGCAGAATGGATGAACTAAAGTGTTGAGCAGTGTTACGTTGAAGTGAAGAAGCTGCATCAACAATATGTAATGATATGCGATGCACTGCAGAAAAGTGGCAGCTCTTCTGATATTGAAGACAAATTTATGAGGGCCAAGGCAATGCTTTGAACACAAGATGGAAAAATAGAAAAATAAAATGGAAAACATGGAAAAATAATGCTGTATTTAGCTTTGTTAAGTTTTAACTCACAGATCTCCTGTGTGTCGCTAACAGATCTCATTAGAGCGGCCTTCTATCTTGGTACACCTTATTGCAGAACTTTTCACAAAAGGCCCAAATCAGTAAAGGAATCAGTCCACAAATTTATAGTCTGCTTGAGATTTGCCCTTGTGAATGCGAACCCAACAAGCTGAAAAACAAAACAGTGTATTTAATTTGCATCTGGTCTGCACCAAGGAAGCGAACTGTTAGGCATGAACATGACCTAAGATATCCCACTGATGATTTACAGTATTTCCTGATTCTGCGTTCTGGTAGGGAGGTTTACAGATCATCTGTTTGTCAACAATAGTCAAAACTGGACCAATTTTCCACATCTCACACTCTCTCTGAACATTCTGACAAATTAACTTTGTGTGACACCTTTCTCTGCCTCAGAGATACACTCTCGCAAGATCTCAAGTAAAATAAAGTTAAAAATATTAAAGTTATTGCTGTATCTACTGTTGCATTGTTTTGAACTAAGAACAATACAAACGCCCTTTAGTGAAGTCATTGTCTTAAAATGCCCTGTGGGGATGGAAGCACATCCTGTTTCATACTGTTGGCAGAGCTTGTGCTGCACCCTTAGAAGCCTCAGTAGAATAGTAAACAGGATGTTGGTTGCTAGTCAGAAAATTAAATCAAAAGGAATTTTTCAAATAGCTTGTTATGCATATTTGTTCTTAAGATCATCGGCACTTATTAGCAAATGTAAGCATGCTAACTCTGTAAAATGTGACGGTGAAGATAACTTACACAAGGATTCTAGTACTGTTAATAATTTTGTTTCCAACCAACTTTAAGCACATTTTAATTTGTGCATCCACCAACAAGGACAATATTATACAGTATAAATAGAATTTTCTTAAAAATTTGGGATGGACTGGAGGAGTGCTGTGATTGAAGCGATGTTTAGGGATCAAGAAAGGAAAGAGAGGGGGGAATACTTTGTCACTGTTGTGTTGTTGTGTTCTGTACATGTGACATCTATTGCATGTCTGTCCATCTTAGGAAGAAGGATCCTTCCTCTGTGGTTCCTCCTGAAGTGTCTTATATTTCCCCGATCAGGGTTTTTTAAGCTCTTCCTCACCCGGTTCTAAGGGCTGAGGGTGTCTCTACAATTTGTAAAAGCTCTCGGAGACAAATTGTACAATAAAAATGGATTGCATGAAATTTGAATTTGAATAAACAAGCAACAACAGAGTCTTCTCTGGGTAAATGAAAATAGAAGCATACATCTCGGAGTGTTTAGTAGGAAGCAACTGGACTTCTTGCTTCCTACTAAACACTCCGAGATCAAGATGACCTGGATGACTGAGAACCTTCACGGACAGAAGCATACATCCTCCATGAAACAAAAGAAATAACGTGTTTCCATATTGTTGGTTTGAAGTTCGATTAAAGCTCTTTTAATTATCCTGTGATCTTGTCACGTGTTAATCTTTTGAAAGGGTTTAATGGCACCTGGCTGGAGAATTGGTGCCACAATATGTCTATCTTGATGAACCAATTATTCGTATAATTTAGTGAATATTATACAAAGGGAATTAAAAAGCAATAAACAGGTCAAAACAATGTTGTAGTGACTTATTCATCCATTGTGTCTCTTTCAGCTTGTCCGCTCTGCTCCCATGGTGTGTGTGTTGTCAGGGACGTGGCTACCTTCTACAGCTTCTACACCCGCTCATCGTTACCTCGTTGAGCTGCTGCAGTGTATCAACCCCGGCTTTTCCAATCAGTCTTTCTTATCAGATTGTTCAGTCACCTTTAGCAAAAGTTCTGTTCTATAGTCAAGCATCGAGTCAAGCTCTCTGCACCTCATGATTTTCCCTGTACTGACATTACTCTCCAGCCTCTCTTGCAAATGCCAGCCTGCTCGCTGTCCCTCCTCACCTGTCCATCTGCCCACTCTCTGCCTCCGTTCTCCTTTTCACCAAACTGTCTTTGCATAACTTGGCTCCTGTCCGCTCACCATTCAGTGTCTTGGTCATTTCTATTACCCTCTGCTTCACCATCGCTCGCTTGCCCACATTCCCGTTTAATAACATTTTTTTTTCTTTTTGCATTAATCTTTACAATTATTTTCCATGAGAGCGTATGCGGTATTCTGGCTTTGATGGTTTATAAACATACATGAGATCCTAAAATCAAACTAATTATTGGCACGTTCTACATAACTGTAATGTCACTGTGAAAATAATGACTGAATTATTAGAGTACTGCAGTTGATATGTATTTTCACGGAAAGTAGATGCCAGTCAGTTATATGAGACAAATTACTCTGACAGGCTGAATGTTGATTCTGGCTAAACAGTTATCGCCATCGCACTGGTCGAAAAAATATAGAAGAAAGGTCTGTTGCACGATAAGATTTAAGGTCAGAACTAACATTGTAGGTTAGAATTAATTAACAGCTACAATCCCCAAACCCTTAATAAACAAAATCATTTCTTTCCACTTTTTGGTCAGGAAACAAATCTTAACTGAAACTCATCAGTTCATTTTCCAGCATGCTCTCGACTAAACTTGTGTGCCACTTGCCAATCTGGACACCTGTGGGCTTGATCTGGCCTGGCCTGAATGTTTATCTACTGGATAGTGAACTCTGTTGAAGCTGTGGCTCTGAGCTATCTCTGAAGGAATGCATAAAAAATGGGAATCTCTGCTTAAGACAGACAATTCCAAAAGAGGTGGGAAACTGATACTTAAAGACTGTGCTTCTGGTATGTCACTGGACCCTAAAATTTTATGATGTGCCATTTTGCACAGTGTCACTGAGCAGTGTCTGTGAAACCAAGAAAAAAAAAATCATTATTCAAGACCAATTTGAGCGATTTGTGCAGTGAATGGCACAATGCAGTGCTTGTCATGATTATGCATGATGCAGCAGAAGCTTTAAAGTGAAAACCGTTTGCTGCAAAGCCTAATACAACGTGACAACGGAACTCAGCTTCCATTTCGTCAGCTTGCAGCAACCATGAACACCAGCACAACTTTTACCTCAACGCTGAGATATTCATATTTGTTTTTGTTTGTTTGTCTGTTTTTGAACTGATGGGAAATACTAAATGAATTAGATAGCAGAGTTGTCTCCTTTAATCCTCTGCATGATTCCACAGCCCCTCCTATGCACTGAGACTACTTGGCATTGCTCACTTGTGGGAACAAATGTTCTCTGTGATAAGAATCAAGGATTCGCAGGTCCAGCTGCAAAAGACAAAGCACCCTCAGAGCAGGAGTTCAAGGATAAGCGAACTTGCATTGAGAGAAAAGGTGTGAGGCAAAAAGTGGTAGCAAACAGGTGTCATTCAAGTGTCATTTAAACTCCTGAGGCTGAGGAGGTTTTCATGGCAAAGGGCCCAGCAGCAGGCAGAGAATTCTCAATTAGTAAGTTCAACTTTCTGGGCCTTTCTTCCCCGTCTCCTTCTATATCTGGCTTTTGTCTGAGCAGCTGCTGTCATGAATTTGAAGCAGCCACCAGAGTCCAGTTGACACGGTGGGACGATCTCTCATATCTTTTCACCTGAATTGCCTCTGCAGCCCAGCAGTGTTTGACAAACCGCAGATTCTTCATTTGTTTTCTCTGATCTCGCAATATAACAAGCATACACTTACAAATACATTCTTGATCCAGGCGTGATGACTTGCCATACCATGTGAAAAACAAAAGACAGAAAATGAATCTTCTGGGAAAAATAAGACAAAAAAAACAACTACTGTAGTCACTATAGCCTCTATCCATAAGAAGTTATATAACTTTATACCATAAATTTAACCTGCATTAACTGACTAACTGACTCAGTGAAACTGATTATTTGACAATGTATAAAGATGATATGGAGACCATGGTAACAAGCAGGTGAATATTTACATTTACAACATCCAGCAAATACGTAGCAGCATTGTCATTCATTAGGAGTTATGTTTTTGGCCACAGAGCAAACTCAGTTCCAATACTCATTTTTGTTTCAGTTTCCCTTTTCACCAAATCCTGTGGATAAAAACATCAGCCTCTTTGGGTGCTTCACTGATCACCATATGTTACTAGATTACTCAGCTGTTTGCTGCTGGGTTCCTATGGGGAAAAACAGGACTTGCTGCGGCTTCAAAAGACAATTATTAGGTGGCACTGAAGTTGAGCATGTTTATTTGTATAGAACATTTCAACAAAAAGGCAATTCAAAGTGCTTTATAAAACTATTAAAAGCATTTAAAACAAGAACGATAATTAAAAACAACACAAAAAACATAAATGATAAATAAATAAATATATAGAGAATGAGAATAAATAGAGAATGAAAGATATAACAAATAGAAGAGTAAAAGCTATAATGCAGTGTAGGCAGTGGCAAATAAAAAGTCTTTTCAGTTTTGATTTAAACGAACTGAGAATAATAGCTGATCTGCAGTTTTCGGGGAGGTTTTATTACAGAAATGTGGGGAATAAAAACCGAATGCTGCCTCTCTGTGTGTAGTTTTGACTCAAAGAACAGAGAGTAGGCCTGTCCCAGATAATCTGTGGGGCCTGTATGGTCCATAATGGAGCAGCAGATCTGGAGCCTATCTCTGCATCATCGTCCGAAGGCGGGGTCACCCTGGGCAAGTCGCCAGCTCATAGCAGGGCTGACATACAGAGACAAACAACCATCCACACTCAAATTCACACCTAAGGGCAATTTAGAGTGACCAATTAACCTAAACCCCAGTTTACATCTTTTTGGACTGTGGGAGGAAGCCGGAGACCCTGGAGAGAACCCACGCAGACACAGTGTGAACATGCAAACTCCACACAGAAACACCCTGACCCGGGAATCGAACCCAGGACCTTCTTGCTGTGAGGTGACGGCGCTAACCACTGCACCACTGTGCCACAAAACCTCTGTAAAATGTGAATAGAAATGGATTACGACTTTTACAAATCAGTGAAAACCATATGTAATCTAAAATAGCCCTAAAACAAACTATTAAACGTTTAGATTAATAAATGCAATGTTGTTTTTTAAAATTCTATCCTCGTACTCAGTACAATTCAGATCTCCTTAACCAACAAACTCCTCCAACTTTATTGGTGAAGGTAATAAAGGGGTATATAATTGTCTACAGTACATATCATCAATAAAAGATTTAGAGAATCTGAAGAAACCTCTGTGTGCAACGGAAAAAGCTGAAAACCAATTCTGGATGATCTGAAGGCCCCAGACAGCACCGCATGGAAAACAGACATGATTGATGAATATCACATCATGAGCTATGAGCACTTCCAAAAATCACTATCTGTGAGAGAAGTTCATCACTACACCCACAAAAGTTACTTGAAACTCTAAGAGGAAACCGTACATATAAGTAAATCCAGAAACACCACTACCTTATTGTGGTCCTTTAAAATGGACTGAGGGGATGTGGAAAACTGCCATGCGGTCTGATGAGTCAAAATCACATGATGACCGGGGGGAGTGATCACTCATCTGATGGTGGGTGGATCTGGGTCACACAGATTGGGGGCGGGGCTTTGTACCCTTTGCCCACTACCCTGAGTAAGAAGGATCTTCCACAATACTGGGGACCCCCTACCAGAAATTTAGAACTAAAGAAGCCTCTTGGATGAGAGGTGAAACATCTTCAAGAAACAAGTCCAGTTGCCTTCAGAAGAAACACCAAGACTATGGCCAAAAACTTACCTGAATGAATTGCTGGAAACAATACAAGGACCACCTTTCACTTTCATTTTCAGGTTCAACATCAAACATACAGTGCTTGCACAGCACTGTGTCTCTAAGGTATCTGTCATTGTTGCTGAGCAGTGAGGAAAAATTTGTCCTTTTTCAGGGTTGTTTTGAACCACTTGCTGTCCACACATGACTTCAGCTTTAAAATAAACTAGGGTTTGTAAAATTATTGCATTCATTTTTTTTCAGTTTAATGCGTTGAAAAGAAATTAACGCTATCGTTAATTCGACGTAACGCCCAACCTCCTCCTACATTTCCCCTTCCTTTGGCTAATACTACTGCTGCTGTACTCTCGAGATAGCAATGGAAAAGAAAAACAAAAAGGAGGATACGCTATGAAATGGACAGTTCTACTTTGAGAAGTTGCTGATGGCTCTTTGGAAAAGAGTTAGTTATATGAATGGTTTGAAAAGCTGCATTTAACTATCACCGAAGTAATTCATCATTAGCGTATCACCTGAGAGCAAAGCATCCCATTGTTGTAACAGATACAGGAGGGCTCCAGCAAGCGACTTAACTGCAGTTTGGTGCGAGAGGTAGGCCGCTGTCCAGGCAAACGATATACAGTGAATTTTCTGAACCACAAAGTGAATATACTGGTAATGCACTTTGTTTCAAAAGGCTCTCTCAGTTAAGTTATCTTAAAGTTATTTATTAAGTTATTTTAGTTAATTTGATTACTATTTTTGGTTATGAGACAGGCCTTTCATAGAGCTTCTCTAACCTTTGAACTCTGTACGGTTCACATTCTACATTTTTCAGTGTGAAACTATGTGAAACCAATTACAATTTACAACTTCCACTTAAGTCAAAGTTACATTTTTCAGAATAAAAACATTCCTTGCATTAAATTATTAATTACAAGTTCACAAGTTGTGCAATTAATCACAGACAGCTATGCAATTAATTAGTCAACTTTTTTTTTTTTTAATCCATTCTCATCCCTAAAATAAACATGACAAAATGAATGTAACTGGGGTGAATCATGCAGGCACTTTTTCAGTCAAAATGCTTTGGAGTTCCTACAAAGGAAATGTGATGGCTTTTCACTGTTTTAACGGACGCCTGTGGGTGAGACCTGATGTATCAGAGTGTCTGCTCCTATATATATATCACACTCAGTTAAGGATGTGTTAAATTTAATAATAGTGGCTAATGTAACGGTCAGTCAGGTCCTTCCTTTTATGTCTCTAAATTGTCAGATTCTTTACTGGATGCATTAGCGAGACAGGCTCAGCAGTCTTTTACAAAATTGTTCTTACTATCCACATAACTGCCTCTGTCTCAGCCAATTTCAAACCTTTTCCATTTACATCTTTTATGGGTTTCATTTGTGCTCTTGTTCAAATACTCCATCATTTACTTTTTGCAGTTGCAAAACTTTTTGAAACTTTTAAATGTCTAAGATAAAGATTCAACTTAGTAACAATTTCGTCCAAAGGGTCCCCAGAATCTTCAAAATGAGGTGTAGGTGCCTCAGTAACCTGATGTAACTGAGTAGTTTAGTAATTTTTCAAATACAAAAAGCTATGAAGAACATGAACACATATGATGGGAATTTTTCACAGTTGAATTGACTTGAAACATGAGTATTGGACAGAATTAAATGTTAATGACTGTTAGTTTAAGTAGACAGCGATGACCCCCAAAGATCATATGGTGTGGCATTCAGTGTGATTTGGTTCCTCATCGTGCAGAACCAAAAATGAAATGATAAAACCTATTTCCTGTCTTCATCAACAACTGGCTGACCCCAACAGAGCCAATCTGAATGGCTGTTTGGGTTCTTGCTGTCCTACTTAAATCTGGATGTGCTGCTCATTGGTGAGAACTTTTCTCTCTTATTGTGTACAACTAGACCTGCAAAAAATTTGACTATACATCTCTATACAGCAATGTCCTGGGACAGAAGTAACTGGATCAGAAGCAATAAATCTCATGCAAAAGTTAGTATAACATTTTATACTAAGGCCCTTGTTTCTAATTTCTTCTCTGGAATAAAATACTTTCATCAGTCATTGCAACATAATGTGTTTGATTTCTATCCCCTTTAAATGTTCCGGCTCTTAAAATCTTTTAAAGAGCCCGACAAGGGTTTTTACACAAGTGCTATTAAAAAATCATCCATTGTGCTTTACATTAAATTGTGACTGCATTCATGTAAAAATAAAAAAAAATCTTTCTCAGTACACCCATTCATCTTCAAAGACAGCTTGCAAGACTTCAGCTTACATGTGCAGCACAGAATAAAATACAATAACAGGCCCCACCCCTTCCTCAGCCTAACAAGTGAAATATCTACACAGTATCAATAGTGGTGAGAATGACTTTCAGACAAATCATATTAGAACTTCAAATGTTTGATGAAGCTTCATGAATAATTTAGTCTTCATTATGCTACTGTACATAAAAGATGCCAGGAGTTGGTAGAGCAGCCTGAGTGTGCCAGACTTAAATCCAGTCTCATTCAAGACTTCAATACATACTGTATGCAGCGCTCCAATAAAATGTGTTAATGAATGCAAACTGCCTGCAGTTTCTGTGCTTTGAGTTGTAAAGCTTTACACATTGCAGCATAAAATATTGATTTAAAGGTGAGATCCAATTTCTCTGGTGTCAAACAGTGGGGCAGTCTCTGGTAATCAAATTGTGGCCATGAATGTTAGCTATATGACCTATGAAGATGCTGTGCATTTGTATCCTTTTGAGGAATGAAGCAGCTTCAAATATACAAGCTAATTTGGTTGACCTTTGAGTTTTTTCTTTTTTTTTTTTTTTTTTTCCCTTTATTTTACCAGGTAAAATCAATTGAGAACAGTTTCTCATTTACACTGATGACCTGGCAAGAGGTCCCAGCAGAAGTGAAAACAAGACAGTACACATGAATCCAGGACACAACCATACAACCAATAAGGAAGAGACAATAAAGTCAAAAACAACATGAATAACTACAAAAATATATAGCGACCAAACGGGGAATCAACACGTATCAATTAGGGACTGTTGCAGTTTCTGTTTAAACACGTGGAGTGATGGAAGAGCTGAAAGTTTAAGGGAGTGTTGAAGGGAGTTCCAATAACTTGCTGCAGCAAAACTAAAGGACTTTTGGAATAGACAGAGTAATAAAGTCACTGGACCTCAGGTGATAGTTATTATGGGAAAGGTGCAAGAGGTTGGAGAGGTATTGAGGTGTTTCCCCTAGTAGAGTCTTATAGACAATAGAAGCCAGTGATGACGTCGCCTGGTGTGGAGGGAGGGCCAGCCTGTCAGTTTATACAGATCACAATGGTGAGTGGACAAAGGCGCACCAGAGGCAAAACGGACGGCTGAATGGTGGAGAACATCCGGTCCGTTAAGGACACACTTGGAGGCCATTTTATAGATGACATCACCATAATCAAACATAGGGAGTATGGTCATCTTCACCAGGATATGTTTGGCAGATAGTCTGAAAGAGGCCTTATTACCGTAAAGGAACCCCAATCCGGCCTTAACTTTGGCCTGCAGGTTATTAATGTGAAACCTGAAAGAAAGTGAGTGGTCCAACCAGAGACTCAGGTATTTGTAGAAGCTGACGAACTCCAGTTCTGAGCCGTCAGCACAGGTAATCTTGGGGGGGCAAGAGACACTGTTTTTCAGATCAAATAACATACATTTAGTCTTCCTTGAGTTGAGACGCAGGTGAAGGTCGTGAAAAGACTTCTCGATAGAAGTGAGGCTGAGTTGGATGGCGGATGCGGCAGAGTGGAGTGATGGGCCAGATGAGTAGATGATGGTATCATCAGCATAAAGGTGTATCCGGGAGGCAACGATAGCCTTAGCCACATCATTTATGTAGATGGGAAACAAGGTTGGGCCCAAGATGGAACCTTGAGGCACACCTTTAGAGATGTTAAGTGGATCTGACACAACATTTTCTGACTTTATTCGCTGTACACGATTATTGAGATAGCTGGCAAACCAGTTAATGCAGCTCTTGGACAGGCCAATGCTGGAGAGTCTAGGTAAGAGAATGTTATGGTCTACTGAATCGAAGGCCTTGGCCAGATCTAAGAAGGCAGCTATGCAGACCTGTTTGTTGTCCATGGAGGTGATGATGTCATCGAGGACCTTTAGGGTAGCGGTGATGCATCTGTGGCCGGTTCTGAACCCCGACTGCAGATCTGACAGGATGTGGTTGGAGTCAAAGAAATGGGTATTCTTAATTGATTGAAGAGTAGATGTTGAGTAAATTAACATACAGTTTTCATCTTGGATAACATAACCAAAGGAATGTTTGTTTGTTTGGTTTTTTTTGCTCCTGTATGAGTCTGAAAGACCATATTTTAATGACCCTTTTCCACTTTGAGAAAGTTTGTTTGTATTCCATGGTCTTAGTGAGCCTCAAAGATGCAAGGCTGAAGCAAGTCTGTCTCAGGAACTTTATTCACCTTTAAACTCAATTACTTAATCATACTGCTGACCCAGGCACTGAAAAAGCTGAAGTATCAATCAGCAGCAAACCCAGGAAATCGTAGTAGCATCAGTAGCAAAGACAGGTTACAAGGTTGTTTATTGAAAAGCACACTTTAAAGAAATTAGACAAAAAATGTGTGATATGGTGGCTCTTGTGAAAAATGGGCTTTACCTGGAATATAACCTTATTTTGAGATGTCTGCCTGTACAGCAACAGCCAATTTTGATCTTGTTAAGACAATACTGGGTTCAATCCTATTACAGTTAATTCAGGACTACTATAGTCACAGAAACTTAGATTTCTATTTGCATTAAGTTACAATTGGCAGTATGACTCTGAGCTATGTGTCGTACAGAAAGGTTCAAACAACCGGAAATGTTTTGCACTTTTACCTTTAGTAATAAATGAATGTTAATTTTGAAATCTACTAAATGAAAAATAAAAGAAAAACTGTTCAGCCGTAATTATTTCTTGTTTTTTCTGCTGCTCAGTAAGAGTGTGTTGAAAGGGTTGAAAGTGCATTGATGGATAATACCGACCGCTCGGTATTTCTGAGATTGAAAGAGACAGACTTTTATACAGTATATACTGTATATAGTCCAAAAGAGACACTACATTTAGTCTCACGTTCAGCTCTTAAGGCCACTGAAGTGCAATATGAAACACATGAAATTGGCAGTGGCAATTCCATCCAAACTTCTTGCTTTCTGTGTCATATTGTTTAGCATACTGTCAGATGTTTGTTAGCGTGATTGTTTTAATTACTTTTCAGGAAAGACAGCATTATCAGTGTGGGTATCGCTCTTGCTAATAAAAGCTGTTAGTGATACGATAGTTTAGTCATGCTTGTTACTGTTTGCAGAAGAATGTGTATGTTATTGCCCTGTAATGTTTTATTTCTTTATTATTGTATCGCTGGATTGTTTATTATCATCCCATTTTGATGGCTAAATAGGGATGTCACAATATCATATATTCATTCCAAAGGTATCATGGCGAGAACATTATTATGATTTCTAAAGAAAAAAAATTACTTAACTTAACTAAATCATTTTGTTGACATTGGGATAGCTTAGCTAGTTGCAGTAGCCCTTGTTTCTGCTTGCTTTTCTCTGTTTATATAGCGGAGGTCAACCACATTTATGAAGCACACAATATTATTATTTGGGTAAAGATGATGTTACTATTTCAAAATCAGAGGTGTAAAGAGTACAAAAATATTACACTCAAATAAAAGCGTAATTTTTTTTTTTAAACACAAATTTTAATCAAGAAAGAAAGCACATAGTAAAAATGTACCACCAGCCAGCCCAAAACATCAGTCAAAAAAATAAATATATAAAGAGACATCTAAATATATAAAGACATTTATTCCAATAAACATGTTAACAATGCCACAAATGAAGAGATACATCTCTGAATGTGTGGGAAGCATTCTGTTCCCAGACAATTAAGGTTACCTCCAAAACCTCCCCATTTACTGTCATAAATGGCCTGATTTATAGCAAGTCATGCAAAGTCAGTATGATGCTCTGGAGAAGAATGTCATCCACCCCTGATTTAGATATACAAGTAATACAAGTATATCTACACTGAGTAAAGGGGTTATACATAATCACTGTTAAATTAGAAAGCACTCAGAGAATGCAAAACTTCATCGACAGAGCTATATTCACTGCAATAAATGCTTAGCTTTCAAGGTCTTTGTTTTCTTTTTTTCTGTGAACTGGTATGTGGTATGAAAGTTTGGTCATTAATAAGAGGGATTTTTTTTAGGTCAAAGTCTTTTTGGTGTGGAAAAACAGAACATGTCGGCCATGAAGTGTAGAGCCAGTTGGTTCTGGTTATGTGATGGATCTTGGAATTAGTTAAAAATTACACCCATTAAACCCTTCTATGTCAATTCCTTCTGAACATATGTCCAAAATGTATCTGACCTTTTAGTAACTTTGACCTTTGAACTTTGAAATTCCAAAAAGGTAATAATCTATAGCCAGGCTGTAAGCTATAAAATGACACCAACTAAACTTCTCTATTTCGAATCTTTCTGGATTTTTGGATAAAAACCTGCCTTATGATCTTTGTGTGACCTTGACCTCTAAGTTTTGGTCACCAAAATCTAGGTTAGGGACTCACCTTTGATGGAAATGTCAACTTCACTGGAAGAGGTAATTAATAAATTCAAGGTCTTAATAATGAGTATCCAACAATATTTGTGAAACATCAAGTCATCAATTCCCTTTCGACCAAAACAACAGTGTACTATTCAGACTATTTGAGCTGAAAGAATAAATGAAGGAAGGCCTATCCTTAACTTCAGGGCATAATCTCTGACAGCACAATTACTGAATTAAAAACATACTCACTGTGGTGTTAACTACAAGTGGAAAAAGATGGAATTAGATGGAATTTTTCCACTCCTGGTGAAGATCACATCACAGTACAGCTCCATTACCAGAGGCCTGGTTGTTAGTACTTAAAAATAAATGAATTGTTGCTTGACAGTGCCTCTCTTGCCCTTGCACATACCCTGAGAGTAGGTGAAGCTGTGCCATGACCACACCTGGACTCTAACAACTTTATATTATAGCAGAGAGATCTGTGTCTTTTGGAATCAATGAAGGGGTCTCTGAGCAAGTCATAAACTCACATAATAATTCCTCTTGTGTATTCATGCAAGAAATGGGCCTCTCGTCCGTGCATAACAGGTTTATACCTGACAGTGAGAGTGTGTACCTAGACAATGGTGCAGTGTCTCTGCATGATAATGTAGTCACGGATGGGATCAGTGTCTGAGTCACTCATGATATTCACACAGCTCAGGATAAGTCTCCGGATGATCTTGATGTGATCTCACAACACTAGGATGAAAAGCTATTTGGCGATTCTTTTCCCAAAATTTGCAGGTTATCATTATGGTTGCCAACTCACCAGTACAGAATGGGTGGTTGCATTTTTCTAGTCTACTGACCATTCAATGCGCTTTAAAACGCCATGCCACATTATCCACACACAGATTGCAGAGGATGCAAGGCGCAAAAGTGCTTATCAGGACTGATACTGTGCTACCTTTTCAAGGCAATCCACAATATTGCTATGCGCTGGCATTTAAACATACATACACACCAATGGAACACCCATATAGAGCAGTTTGGGGTTCAACAACTTTCTGGTTATTGGTGGACCCACTTTTTCCTAACAAAGCTGCTCTGTGATAATATAAATACAAAAATAAAAGTGTGCAGGTTCACATAAGATCTTAGGCTGGTAAATAGCAAGTTGTAATATTTCAGCTGAATGCTTCAGATACTGGAAATAGGGATACCGAAAACAGGTGTCCTTTCCTCAAATGCCCATGCTAGTATCCAACAGTGACTGGGGTGAATACAAAAATGGTGAATAAGATGAGTAATTACTCTCAGTGTGGTATTTATGTTATCCCAGTGACTACGACTGACTGTATAGCATCAGTTAGCTTTAATTTGAGTGCTGTCATACAGTATGGGACAAGCAGAGTTGCTGTACGCTACGTTGGGCCAGTTTTAAATGTTCGTGTGGTCTTTACGCCAAAAACTCTCGGGTACTCATGGCATAAGACAAGCCATGCCACATTAGCTGCTGCTGAAGCCCCCTCAGGGAGGAAGGTTGGAACAGAGAGCCACTAAACCGAGAGGTGGTCTTCCAGCCAACTCTGGAGCAAAGGCCACTTCCTAGCTAGTGTACAGAATGAAGTTGTTGCATGTAAGAGCCAGTAAGAGCCATAAGAGCCAGATCCAATGAATCCCCATGATTTGCACAAAAGTAACACCTGCAATCTGCTCTATTATAGCACCTTATCCACAAAAAAAAAGTTGCATTAATTATATGCCTGTGTAAACATGCTCACAGTTTGGCTGCTGAAGGCAATTTGAGCCAGTGACTACAACATAGCCATGCTAAGATGTATCATGTCTACCTTGGATTTGTATTTTGTTTTTTTTCGTTTCGTTTCGTTTCGTTTTCTGCCGCTTATCCGGGTCCGGGTCGCGGGGGTAACAGCCTGAGCAGGGACATCCAGACGCTCCTCTCCCCAGCCACTTCCACCAACTCCTCCGGGGGGACACCAAGACGTTCCCAAGCCAGCCGAGAGATGTAATCTCTCCAGCGTGTCCTTGGTCTGCCCCGGGGTCTCCTCCCGGATGGGCATGCCCGAAACACCTCCCCAGGGAGACGTCCAGGAGGCATCCTGACCAGATGCCCGAACCACCTCAACTGGCTCCTCTCAACGCGGAGGAGCAGCGGCTCTACTCTGAGCTCCTCCCGGATGTCCGTGCTCCTCACCCTATCTCTAAGGCTGAGCCCAGCCACCCTGCGAAGGAAGCTCATTTCGGCCGCTTGTATTCGCGATCTCATTCTTTCGGTCACTACCCAGAGCTCATGACCATAGGTGAGAGTTGGGACGTAGATTGACCTGTAAATTGAAAGCTTTGCCTTCTGGCTCAGCTCTCTCTTCACCACAACGGACCGCTTCAGCGTCCGCATCACTGCCGACGCTGCTCCAATCCGTCTGTCAATCTCCCGCTCCATTTTCCCCTCACTCGTGAACAAGACCCCGAGATACTTGAACTCCTCCACTTGGGGAAGCGACTCTCCCCCGACCCAGAGTGGGCAATCCACCCTTTTCCGGCTAAGAACCATGGCCTCAGATTTAGAGGTGCTGATTCTCATCCCCGCCGCTTGACACTCAGCTGCAAACCGTCCCAGTGAGAGCTGGAGGTCACTGTTCGATGAGGCCAACAGGACCACGTCATCTGCAAATAGCAGAGACGGAATCCGGAGGCCACCGAACCCGACTCCCTCCGCCGCTTGGCTGCGCCTAGAAATTCTGTCCATAAAAATTATGAACAGAACCGGTGACAAAGGACAGCCTTGGCGGAGACCAACCCTGACTGGGAACGGGTCTGACTTACTGCCGGCAATGCGAACCAAGCTCTGACTCCGACAATACAGAGATTGAATAGCCCGTAACAAAAGGCCATCTACCCCATACTCCCGGAGCACCCCCCACAGGATACCTTGGGGGACACGGTCATAAGCCTTCTCCAGATCCACAAAACACATGTGGACTGGTTGGGCAAACTCCCATGCCCCCTCCAGTACCCTCGTGAGGGTATAGAGCTGGTCCAGTGTTCCACGGCCAGGACGAAAACCACATTGCTCCTCTTGAATCCGAGGTTCAACTAGCAGCCGCACTCTCCTCTCCAGCACCCTGGAGTAGACCTTCCCAGGGAGGCTGAGGAGTGTGATTCCCCGGTAGTTGGAACACACCCTCTGGTCCCCCTTCTTGAAAAGGGGGACAACCACACCTGTCTGCCACTCCAAAGGCACAGTCCCCGATGTCCACGCAATGTTGCAGAGGCGTGTCAACCATGACAGCCCTACAACATCCAGAGCCTTCAGGAGCTCGGGACGGATCTCATCAACCCCCGGGGCGCTGCCGCTGCGGAGTTGTTTGACAGCCCCGGCGACCTCGACCCCAGTGATGGGAGCGCCCAGCCCAAAGTCCTCCGGCTCTGCCTCTTCTTCAGAATGCGTGTTGGTGGGATTGAGGAGATCTTCGAAGTATTCCTTCCACCGCCGAACTATAGACTCAGTTGAGGTCAGCAACTCCCCTCCCACACCGAAGACCGTGTGGACGGGGTTCCGCTTTCCCCTCCTGAGTCGCCGAACAGTTTGCCAGAATTTCTTCGGCGCCGACTGGAAGTCTTGTTCCATGGCCTCACCAAACTCCTCCCACACCCGGGTTTTTGCCTCAGTGACCACCCGAGCCGCAGATCGCTTGGCCTGCCGGTAGCTGTCTGCTGCCTCGGGAGTCCCACAGGCCAACCATGACCTGTAAGTCTCCTTCTTCAGCTTGACGGCCCCTTTCACCTCTGGTGTCCACCAGCGGGTCCTGGGATTACCGCCACGACTAGCACCAGCGACCTTGCTACCACAGCTTCGAGCAGCCGCCTCGACAATGGCAGCGCGGAACATGGCCCACTCAGACTCCATGCTCCCCACTACCTCCGGGATGTGGTTGAAGCTCCTCCGGAGGTGGGAGTTGAAGACCATTTTCACAGGGTCCTCAGCCAGACGTTCCCAGCAGACCCTCACTATTCGCTTGGGCCTACCTGGTCTGTCCGGCTTCTTCCCCCGCCACCTGATCCAACTCACCACCAGGTGGTGATCAGTTGACAGCTCTGCTCCTCTCTTTACCCGAGTGTCCAGCACATACGGTCGCAGATCAGATGATACGACTACAAAGTCAATCATTGACTGTCGACCTAGGGTGTCCTGGTGCCAAGTGCACTTATGGACACTCTTATGGCTGAACATGGTGTTAGTTATGGACAAACTGTGACTAGCACAGAAATCCAATAACTGAACACCACTCGGGTTCAGATCGGGCAGTCCGTTCCTCCCAATCACACCCCTCCAGGTCTCGCTGTCATTGCCCACATGAGCGTTGAAGTCTCCCAGTAGGACGATGGAGTCCCCAGTAGGGGCACTCTCCAGTACCTTTTCCAAGGACTCCAAAAAGGGTGGGTACTCTGAACTGCTATTTGGCGCATAGGCACAAACCACAGTCAGGTCCCGTTCCCCAACCCGAAGGCGCAGGGAAGCAACCCTTTCGTCCACGGGGGTAAACTCCAACACATTGGCTGAGAGCCGGGGAGCTATTAATAAGCCCACGCCTGCTCTCCGCCTCCCACCTGGGACAACTCCAGCATAGAACAGAGTCCAACCCCTCTCAAGAAGACTGGTTCCAGAACCTGAACTGTGCGTTGAGGTTAGGCCGACTATATCTAGCCGGTATCTCTCAACCTCACGCACAAGCTCAGGTTCCTTCCCCATCAGAGAGATAACATTCCATGTTCCGATAGCCAGCTTCAGCAACCGGGGATCGGACCGCCAAGGCCCCTGCCTTTGACTGCCACCCGATCCACATAGCACCGGACCTCTATGGTTCCTCCTGTGGGTGGTGGGCCCACATGAGGACGGACCCATGTTTCCTTTTCGGGCTGAGCCCGACCGGACCCCATGGAAAAAGGCCCGGCCACCAGGCGCTCGCCTACGGACCCCTTCCCCAGGCCTGGCTCCAGGGCGGGGTCCCGGTATCCCTCCGGGCAGGGTACACAAGTCCTTGTTATTATTCACCATCATAGAAGTCTTTTTGTTTTTTTTATTTAAAAAAAAAAAGGCTTAAATAAACCAATGTGCCATCCTTTTTTAGATGATCTGATGCCTGGCCCATTTAGCATCCACACACTGGTCACTCTACATCTATAGGACACTACACCATCCCACCATACGCTACCTGCCACAGTGCTAGATCAAAATCCAGTAGAAATCCCTCCCCCCTCAGTCACTATGAAATATGATGACATCGACTTTCTCCTTTATGTTAAACAGCAAAAACAAGCAACAGCACAGGAGAAATATACTTCAACACTAAGTGTACCCAAGCCTGAACAGTCAGGCATAAGATGCAAAATTGCTTAAGTGAGTAGCTCATTTCAGATCACTTTTCTCTCACTAATGTATGTAGCCAGGTGGGCTGGTAATGAGCTCTTGAATTGTTCCAACATAATTAAATCACACAAATCATATGCTTTAACTTCAGAAGCAGAGCGTAAACGACTGAAATGAACTGAAATGTCCTGAGCAAACTCCACATAGCAGGTGGGAAGCATCAACCAATGAGGTGGGCGTGGACGGGGAAGGTCCTTGAAGAGAGACAACAGCCAGCAAGATTGGAAGCACACTTCCCAGGCTGTCACAGGCACTAAGACTATTGTCCAATCATTGTTGGGTGCCGTGCATGTTATGGCAGGCAGACATAGCAACATAGTGTCTTTAAGTCGTAGCATCATTTAATTGTGGTAGATTTCTATCCATCTTGTTTTATGCTCCTATTTCACATTCAGTTAGCACTGAGTGGCATTTGTTTTCCCCCACAAAGGGTTGGGGACATCATAGAACCCAAAGTTCCCAGATGTGCAGGTCTGGTCTATACTGTTTTATTTCCAACATATTTAATGTGTTTAATTATTATCTCCTATTATTGTTTTAATCTCATGTTTTTGGTAATTATGCTCCATTCCATTTTAATTTTGTTTGGATTTGTACTTATTTTGATATTCACCTCATTGCAGTTCTGTATGATAAGATAAAGGGCTGGTTCCCCGTTGGGCCTATTAAATGATTACAGAGAACATAACAAGATGACTTGATTAAAACAGTGAACAAAACATGCAAGTAATGTAAATGGTGTGGAAAATGATAATGGACATCCTTTTTTTGTTTGTTCCGTGTTTAACGTGCTTTCTGTTTTTTCCTGAGCCTGTACATTATGCATTGATACATCTGTTTTTCATTAATACACAAACTTTTCAAGTGTAAAAATGTTTTAATGATATTTTTATTTGTTTTTTTTCTCCTTTGTAGCACCAAATATGTAAAAATTAAAATGAATTTAATGGCCCATGCTGAAATCTTTGGGAGTAACAAGAAGACTATATCTCTTTTGATTTAACACTTTACAAATTGCCTGGCTTGTACTCTTCTATGTGATGTGCAGCAGCAATGAAGGCAGATCTTTCTTTTTTTCCCCCCTCCTCTCTCTCTTCCAAAAGAAGCACAAATCTATTTTATTTTGTTGGCCTTAAAACATATGAGTGAAATGGCAAGATGAGAAGTGAGGAGAGGCTTTTGACACAGACCGAGCAGAGCTAATGGCCCATTAAGTGGAAAGGGCTTCTTTTGATGTCAGCGAAAGAGTAAAGAGAAAGACATGCAGAGTGCTGCGGGAAACAGAGGCATATGTGAGAGGAAAGGGAAAGTCAAAACAATATGACGGAACAATAATTTCTTCAGGACCATCTTCTTCAAGATCAGGCTACAGATAGTGGCTAGGATCGGTGCAGACACTTTGTTAGCTGCTCCAAAGTCTTGATGTGCTGATGAGCTTCACCTACGCTTTGGTCCTGGAGTTGAATTTATGTGTCAACAGCATGTAAAATGTTTATGGTCGAACAATGCTCACAGCATGTGGTAATTATGACTAACGTAATACAATAGAATGGGATGCACTTTGCGGATGGTTCACACTTTATGGTGTTTAAATGCAGCAGTTAGCTAGCCTATGTTATATGGTTTAAAGGCTTCCAATCTAAGATGGGAACACAGGACGATAATGTATAATTAAAACAAGTAAGCTAGATGATGAAGCTAATTGCAATTTAACTGCTTCACATTTTCCTTTTAAGTTGCTGATAATTTAATAACTTCTTCTTTAGTCCTCTGTCAGTTATGTGATCTCCAATCAGTTATAGTCCTGGAGCCATCACTCATGTCTTCATGTCTTCTCTTCAGTTTGATTTGTGCCGTATAGTGACGAAGGCTCAGATCCTCAATCTGCCTGGTTTACTGAAATAGAAAATTGTCAGTCACACTTTGTTCAATGGGTGATACCTGTAAGCTTTGTATCTAAATGTTCTTAATAAGAATGTGTGTTAATAATTAATTATTAAGTTAATAACACATTTTTTTGCTTTACGCGTATTTCCATTATTTCTATGCCTTTTTTTTTTTTTTTATTAATTCATGAATTCAATTCCTTAAAATCTTGGTTGCATCGCCAAATGTCTTCTTTTGTTTGACCTTGACTCTAATATTCAAAGATATACAACAAATTCTAAAAAGGAGAGAAATCACTCATTCATATGACAAATGCCTTGAATGAATACTTCATTATCTCAGAGTGGTTTCAACCAAAGAGTGACTGTAAATCTAAAAAGAGTAAGGTGTCTCCCAGGCGGGAGAGGAATTCCCAGAGGAATTATGCCTTAGGCAAATGTGTGCATGGTGTGTTTTTTTGTTTGTTTTTTTTTTTTACACTTTTACAGGTTATTTATATATTGCCATGTATGATTCCAGCTAGCCCTAAACACTCAAATTCCAAAAATAACCAATCAACATAGCTTTTCCCATAAAGCAAACCTCAAGCGTCATAATGGATGTTCAGGAAAACAATGCAGAGGGGTTGCAATTGATACAGACACTGTTTTTAAAGAGACTAATAATTAATGACAATTAAATATGCACACATCAATGCCTGGTTGCAGGGAGCTGAGCATTTTCAGCCACAGACTGCATATAAAAATGGATGACACAAGAGCTCTCTAAAGTGAAGCCATAATATGTTGATCCCTCCTGCTAGTGGGATGTAGTATAGCTTAAGTCAGATAAGACCTGGGTCAAACTAAACATTCAAAGTGCACCAAATTAACCTTTCCCAAAGATAGTGTCAGTTGTTTTAGCAGCGCTTGTATCCCAGGTTATTTTTGTACAATGTGCACACGTGAAAACATGTCTTTGATCTACATTTTTGTCAGTACTTGTTACACGCAACAGGTGACAGAGACAAATATTCAACTTTCAAGTCATTTAGACCGTATTGAGTAGAATCGTTACAATGCCCGAATTGTGCCTTTGTTACAAAAATCTCTTAATACTTTTGAAATGATCCTGTAAACCTTGACCTACTGTCATACTCTATGGTGAGACACAAACTTTTCTTCTCAAAAAAACAAAATACATTCAGTTTATTTAAAGCAGATGGCATGTATTTTTGTTATACAGCATGTTATCTTTCTGCCACTCTTTGAATTCCTTGAGCAGTCGACGTGTCTGGAGCTGAGCTTTAGCAGACAGACTGTGTGGTGTTCATGAGCTTTCTCTGTTGCTTAATAAACCCTAATTTGCTTCTATGAATCTTCTTTGACAAAATAACTGCATAATTGAAAACAGACATCAAGTCCACTTCATCTGCAGAGGCTGGAGGGTGAAATGAGAGTGCTACACACAGCTTCCTAACACGGTTCTCATTCCCTCGAACTACTCACATTAATAAAACAAGGCACTGCTCTGCACTTTGCAGTATTGCTATGTATAGATTTTTTTTTTTTTTTAAATAAATCATTTGAGCTACAACCTTTTCCAAACAGTACAAGCATGTTTACGTCACTTTTTTGCATTTCTGGAGTCTGAACATGCAGTAAAGCTGCCTTCTTCATCCTCCTAATTCCCTGCATCTCTAGATTCAAAAAGAAATCACACAGGCATCTGTAAAACAATGATAACAACAAGGTTTTGAACCAAACCAACCAACAATGACTTTATTCAGACTGGTTGTATATAAATATGATCCTACTGACACAGCACAGCTGATAACATCAAGCATTAACTGGCCTCAACATGTCAGAGGGACCTGTAAAGATAACATGTTTGGCAGAAGCAAATGTAATCACGTACAATGCATTCACATGTGGGATGAAAAGGGGGAAAAGAAGGAGGACTGGTGTGAGATTAGGAAGATATTTTGAGAGAGAAGAGGGGAGGAGCAAAGGGAGAGATGATGGATTGAACATGAGAAGATAATGAGGAATGAAATACTGTTCAACAAAATGTCATCTCTCAGACGATGGTCTGGGGAGCATTGCTGCCGTTTCACTGAGATTGTTGCTACAAATGATTTTCAGCTACAAAGACATCAATTCCTCGGGTGCAGCATTTCCTGGATTTTGCAGTGATAGAGGCAGGCTTTGAAAAACTGGCTTTGAAAGCGGACCGAGTGTCAGCCCCAATGAGGCAGTCTTGGCATTGAGATGATGGTTGATGAAGGAAGAGAGTGCACATCTTTGGATGCTTGCTCATGAACATTTCTTAGTAGTGTGGAGATTCTGAGTTAAAATGAAAAAAAATGCCGCTGCGGGTTTGCTGTCTGCCATCATAGATGCCTGAGGTAAAACCGTTCGATCAGGTTCGGTAAACCGAGGACCCAATTGTACAGAGTCACACAGGGGGATTTCTAAATCAGTAGTCGTTTTAATGATAAAGTTCAAACCAGGAATTCAAATTATGCAGAGATACAGACAAGAATAAGGCAAACTCGGTTATCAGAGCACGGAATACAGATGGGACACAAGGAGACTTACACGGAACATGCGATGGACTGCTCGCTAGGAACACAAGACAATTTGGTACAGGAGGAAGGGAACACGAGGGTTAAATACACGAGGGAGAGGTAGACGATTGGACACAGGTGGGACACATTAGGGAGAAGGCGTAATCAAACACACCTGAGGGACAAGACTAGACAGGAACTGGGGAATAGACACATAGGGATTTCAAAACAAGAGGGGAAACACTGACTGACCCTAACAGACAGACACTTGACACTAGCGGACCCTGACACGTTCAACCTAAGCACAGATAAATTCTTTTAGCTGTGGTGTTTTGAACTAGGAAAAGTTATCTGAAGCTCTGGTTACCCAGGAAACAACAGCAAGGTTTTTTTTTTGTGGGGTCGTTACTATCTAATGTGCTGTATTTCAAGGTCCCGCAGATGTTTGAAGTTGGAGAAAAGCCAGCAAGCTGTCAATTAAAGGTGGTAAAAGGATACTGTATGCGCCATTTCCTTGTGGGTGACTTTGAAAATCAAACAAAACTTTTTACAAACAATCCAAAGTTGGCAAAAGGTCGAAGAAGGAACATGTTTTAAAAGCTGAGATTGCCAATTTAGTAAGTTCTAACTGGAGGTCAGGTAACTACAGTTTGTTTTATAGTAAAGAGGAAAAAATTACAAGCAGCAATTACAGGCTGACTTCTCAATGAAACATGGTGCTCCACAAAGACAGTGGAGAACACCTGAGGAGCACCATGTCATGTCTCAGTTTTTTTTGTTTATGAACTTTTACTCACAACGCTGTGACTTGCCTTAACCTCTAAATTCAAGTTTCAAAACCATGTAACTTTGAAAATATAAAAAATGTGGTCACAAGAACTATTATTTTCAAATGGTTTTTATTTGCAATAAGACAGCAAACAGACTATTTTAAAGAAAGGTTTTGCTTTTATACTTAAAGAAAAAATGACACCAGATGGCAAAATAAGTAAAGATGAGTTAGAAAATTATATATACTGTATATGTATACATATTAAAAAAAAAAAAAATGTCTTTGTATGCTTTTCTTTCATGATTCTTGTCTGTTGTAACTACTGTAGTTAGAAAATTAAGTATCATGATTCTTTACTGCCCATATGTACCCTATAGGCATTATCACGTTAGTCCACAGGGACTCCGTCTAAAGCTATGATGATTGTTACTAGTAAGGGAGAGTTTTGCTTTTGCATGGGTTTAGCTACTTTCTTTCTCAATTATGATCACAATGAGCATCTGTTTCATTTAATTAATACTATCATGCTGAATCCTTGTGTAGCCAAAAAATGTTTTGGCATTAGCTAAGGGTAGCTGCATCTAAAGTATGCCATTAGCTAAGTCTGACTTTTTATTGTGTTCGGCAAAGTAGACAAAGAGTGACATAATTACCAAGCCAGAGGAGTGACTGCAGTTTGGTGTGTGTCTTATAGCTTGGTTTCACAAAATTTCAAAAGCTATAGGCTATATATCACTGTGGTAGGACAATTTTTGTACATATGCCAAACATTCTAAATGAGTTTGTATGTGGTTACTGAGCTTCTCTTCTAAAAGACAGTTAAGACATTTCTGGCATTTTGAAATTTGGTGAAACCTCAAAAAATAAGGTCATTTTCAAACATAATAGTCTGGGGGACTTGTTATTACTGGTTAAAGTGTAACAGTATTGCATTTTTTCATATGATTTGTATTCGCTGTCATAGTGCACTTTGTCATATGGGCCAATCACACGTGGTCAAAACAAAATTCTCGAAGAGATCCATCCCCTTTTGCCAATATATTTACTTTGGCGTTAACGAAATTAACCTTAATGTGACTTTCATCAGCGCTGAGTCTGAATCCCATTGCCACCATTCGCCATCTAAATAGGAGACTTTGTTATTCATGTGGCTTACCTCAAGCAATTCTAATATGTGACTGTCCGGCGATATTTTACTAAGAGTTTTCACTTGGTCACTGCTCCATGAGATATTTGAGCCACTCCTATACTTTAGACTCATTGTCATTTCCAAATGAGTGCTTTTGTCTTTTGGTCCACTTCCTGTCTTCTTTTTTGTTTTTTGTCCACAACATAGTCCACTTTTTTTCACTCCTTAATCATACTCAGGTGGACCAGATTTTGTTTGTTTGAGCCACAGCAAAGTTTGAGTGAGCTTTGACATCAGCCCAAATAGACTATTTGACAAGACGTACCAGGTTTCATTTAAAGCAGGCTCTGGTGTGGTCCACACTACACAATGTTCCATTTTGCAGATGGTGCACCAAACGTATTATAAATTGTAAGAAAAAAGAAAAATCTTAAGTCTTCCACATGGAAATGTAGTTCAGGTAAGAGCATCAGGTTTTTCGGACAGCTCATATGTACAAACAGTCAGACAGCGTCCATTATATAATATAACACACCTTGTGTTTTGTGAACGAGGTTCTGCATTTGATGACAGTACCAAAAGATAGCTGGCTCTAATTAGAGTCGCTATTGCTGTGAGATGAGTGGATGCTTTAATATATGGACAAAGTAGAAAAAAAATGGATTGTGCTTGCTGAATAGTGCTAATGCCCTTGATAAAATGTATCAAAAACAGCTGCAGAAACAATTAAATCAATACTGGATCTTTCCTGGAGATGCCTGATAATTAAAAGTTTTTTTGTTTTTGCCTCATTAGGTTTTTTAGTAGCCAGGTGGCAAATGATCTCAATAATTATTTTGTTGGGAACATTATTATCATAACTATCATAAATGACAATGTTTTTGGCCATGACAATGACCATAAAATTAGCACTGAATAGTGCTAATTTCCCAAGTAAAATACCTCTGGATCTTTGGAGGTTAGCTGCGCAGGTTTTGTTAGTGACACTTAATGGGTGCCAATGTACGTAATATCAAAGATCTGCCATTCTTTTACCCATAAGTCCTTCCATGTTCATTAAAATTCACCTGACATCTAAATAGAAATGAAGCACTGATCAATTTGTTCTCCAAACCTGCATTTCAGCAGAATACAAAATAAGTAGGCCAGTGTTTCTAAAAATGAGTGCGGTGCCGTGCATAAAATGTTTGCTTTCATGTTAGCAATCGTGCTCTTTCAGATAAAATCTGTAGGTTTACAGAATGGAGAGCTATTTGACTGGGACAAAATGAAAAACAGGCGATGCTTCTGAGACAAACAAGACAAAGTGCTCAACTGATGGTTTTGTTTCGTTTTCTGCCGCTTATCCGGGTCCGGGTCGTGGGGGCAACAGTTTGAGCAGGGAGATCGAGATATTCCTCTGCCCGGCCACTTCCACCAACTCCTCCAGGGGGACACGCTGGAGAGATATAATCTCTCCAGCGTGTCCTTGGTCTGCCCCGAGGTCTCCTCCCGAATGGGCATGCCTGAAACACCTCCCCAGGGAGACGTCCAGGAGGCATCCTGACCAGATGCCCGAACCACCTCAACTGATGGTAATAAACCAAATTCATTTCAAGAAAATAAGACGAATGCTATCTTGCTCTAGGGTTCACAGTGATTGTACCGGTAGATGAGGAGAGACCATTTGCATTTTATTTTCTCAAAACTCTGGCAGTTTACAGATGAGACTGAACAAATTAAGAAGACATTTAGAGAGATTACAACCCAGGCATGTCAATAAGCCACTCGAGTACTTTAAGAGAAAACTTGGTGAACACCGTTAGAAGGAACATCGCTTTGTAAAAGCTGTATCAATGAACGACAGAGCACTAATGGCGTCATGCAAAGTCGCATACAGAATTGCCCAGTGCAAGAAACCACACACAATAGCAGAGGAGCTTATACTCCCCGCAGCTTTAGATATGGTGTCAACTATACTTGATGAGAAATGCGCTGAAAAATTGAAGGCTGTCTCTCTGTCAAATGACACAAGACGTATATGTAACGTTTCAGAATGACCTTGAGGAACAACTCACCAAAAAACTGAAAGACAAACGCTTCACTTTACGAGTGGATGAGGCCACTGACAGCAATAAAAACTGTTTGTTTATTGCTTATGTTGGTTTTGTCAGGTCAGAGTCACTGTGTGAAGATTTGTTGTTTTGCAAGTATGTCACAAGCAGAGTGACAGCTGATGAGCTCTTTAGGCTTCTTGACTGTTACCTGACAGAAGATGGGTTGAAATGAAAGTACTGTGTGGGCGGGGGAGTAGATGGGGCACAGACCATGGCAGAGAAAAGGACGGGATTGCAGGCACTAATCAAGAGCATCTTGCTGAACGCGCAACGGACGCTCTATGTCATACAGAGAGAAGCGCTAGCATCAAGGCAGATTAGCCCTGAACTAAACGAGGTATTGATCGATGTTGTTAGCGTGGTTAATTTAATAAAAACACCCCTGACAGTGTGGCTGTTCTCTGCACTTTGTGAAAAGATGGGAGTGAATCATTCAGCTGTGTTGTTTCACATCGAAGCCAGGTCGCTCTCCCGAAGTAAAGTGTTATCACGAGTCTTTGAACTCAGAGAGGAAATTTCTGTGTTTTTGGAGCAGGAGCATATGCATGAAGTTGCAACCGGCCAATCTCAGTGATATATTTGGAAAGCTGAATGAATTAAACCTTCATCTTTATTGCGGAGACAAGCAATTTCCTCATTTTGCAAACAAAATCAGCGCATTCACTCAAAAGCTTGACATGTTGGTCAGGCAACTTGATCAAGGAAACGCCGATTCCTTTGAGAATGAATGAATGAATTTGCTGAGACTACTTACTCCGGAGCCACCGCAGTGATTCCATGTCTTAAGGAGCACATCTCTTCCCTGAGTGGATTCTTTCAAAAATACTTCCCAAACAACAGTGCACAGTATGACTGGGTGACAGATCCATTTAATGCACCGGCACTTGCTGATTTCAGCTCTGCTGAAGAGGACCAGTTCATCAAGATGACATCCGACTAAACCCTGAGGTTGAGGTTTACAGCTTAGACACTGGGTGAATTCTGGCTTTGTGTGGAGAGGGAGCATCCACTCATAGGGCAGGGGACTGTGGGCATTCTGCTTCCCTTTGCCATATCATATCTCAGTGAGATGGGCTTTTCTGCTGTTGCCTCACTGAAGACCATTGGGCATGACATGAGAGTGGCAGTATCAACTCTGCAACCCCATATTGAAAAGATGTGCAGTGCAAGACAGGGTCATTTTAGTCACTAATGCAGTGATAAGAACTGAACTCTCACAAATGGATTTGCTCATCTTTCTTGTCAAATATCTGCATTTGATCTTTTTTTGCGCAGATTGAACTGCTATGTTATTGCTCTAACAAAGTGAATGCGTATTTTATTTACTTTTTCTCTATTTTTGAAAAATACTGAAATGATTAAAATACAAGTGAAAGAAATGTTCGTGATTTTAATGTTATTCAATAAAGTTAAGCATGGCCCATTTTGTCATCAGTTTGTTGTTCCTTCCTTCCTACAAAGGGGGGCATGTTAGGAAAAGTTTGAGAACCGCTGGAGTAGGCCAACAGTTCATTATTTTTAATCCTTCACCTTATTTTGGGGGGAAATCGTGTCTGTTGAACAATGAAATGCTTATTAGCGCCCCAGACAAAGGACACAGTGATAGACAGGATTATATTCAAACAAAGCCAGTAGTTAATCACTACTCTCAGCATTAGGGCACAAAGCTCTGAATTTTTTCTCTGTCTCTAATTAAAAATAATTACAATCCATAGCACGTTGTAAAAGACGGGGCTTGTTTCAAACCTCAAAACAAACTACTACAGAACATTTTAAGGCAATGATGGGTTCACAGAGGTAACAGAAAAAACAACACTGCTGAATAGAGTCACCCAGGGTTATGAGACTCTGTGGTGGCCCTCAACTGCAGCCAGCCTTGATAAATATTAAATATAAAGACAAAACATCTTGTTGTGCTGGTAACGTGCCCTCCCTTAACCATTTAATGCCTTGTGCAATTTCACTGTAGTAACCAAGCCAATAACTTTACGTTGACCTTCTAAACAAATTCCAATCACCATGATAGACATCAGCATGATTTAGAAAAGAATAACCTTAAAAGGTCAAAGGTCAACACATGACAATGTTTCACATAAACTAAATCATAAAAGACTAACGTATTCCAGAAAATGAAGTAGTGTTTTAATGAATTGTTTACTGTATTATTATTATACAATTGCTATAATAATTGCTAATTGTCAACTATAATATTTACAGACTTACTTTATTTTTTAGCAGTGTTGTCAATTATACTCCATATGAAGTGTGAATGATTTGTCATTTTTTTATCTGCCTGAGTATCAAAAGGTTTTGGTTTTTGTCTCAATAGGTTTTTTTGTAGCCATGTGATCTCAGTAATAATTTTGGTGGGACTACTGTTATCATAAGTATCATAACTGACAGTGGTTATGGCCGTAACAACAACATCAAAGTAAGGACAGTGTTGGGTTTGTTTCAGTTTTAGTTTAGGATCCAAAAGCAGCGCCAAGGGACAAGGAAGGTTTAACTGAGTTCATTTCTGGAACAGGTTGAAGAAAGTAGTTTTGAGTACGATGAGCGGAGTGGAGCAAGAGATGACTGACAGGGAGCGTGGTGAAGGTTTTGTAAGTGGCTGAAATAGGAGGAGAGGAAAACGATGATTAGAGGTTTGAACAGAATAAACTTAATCAAAAAAAAACTCACAAAGAACTCGAACAAACAATGCTGACTACTACCACTATGACTGCTGGAATAATCTGGCAGGAAATGGAGGAAGCAGCCGGGTGCAGCGGATCTGACTGCGGATGACAGACAGGTGTGCAGCACTGTCAGCAGCAAACAAGCTGACCGCGCAGAGAGAGAGGGAGAGGGAGAAGGGAGGAAAAAGGGAGAACAAAACAGAAGGCAGACAACAACAAGCAAAAGAGAGCAAAAATAAAAAGAAAAACCTGTAGTCACAGGTGGAACTCTGACAGACAGGCTGTGCTTTAGGCTAAGTGCTAAGTTGACCATATTAACTTGTTTACAATATCAAACACAATATTACAATATTAACTTGTTGCAATGGCACATCATGCTGATGTTTAATAGGCGCTCTTATGTTCACAAAAGTTTGTTAAGTAAGCAAGGATTAACATTTGCTAAAATGCCAAACACAAATTAAGCCTACTACGGCTGGCATTCATTATGATATTTGGTCTTCAAACAAAGCAATGGACAAATTGAGAATTTCACATGGTGACAATGCTTAAGGGATCACATTTTAAGGGATTTTGTGCCCTACCTTGTTTATCACTTCTGATTGCGACACAAGAAGCTAATTATGTACGGGGAATATTGGAGGATAAGGGGTGACTGAAAGACCTCCTTCATTTGGCACCCAAATCAATAAGCAGCTTCTCAAATGACAAGGGATGATAGAATGCCTCCACCCCAGATCAAATCGACTGATGCTCAGTGTTGCGATGTACGAAGCCAACAGCTGTTCATTACTCACACCGGAATCACCTCATATTCATTCATTTATTTACTTGGAAACAGGGATGACAACAGGAATTCAATTTTGGTTGCCCCTTTTAATAACCTGATATTGATATTTTGTTAATTTCAGTGTATCTGGCAGATTGCCATTTTTTTTTTTAAGTTTGTTTTTTACGCCAAAATTAACATTCATTGCATATTTACATTCCTCAGAACATATAAGAATGAAACACAGTATTCTATCATGTTTTGTATTTTGTTATTGCTGTGGATTTTGCAGCTCAATACATTTATTAAGAATACCTTCATTTTAATTGTCTTCAGGGAAATCTTGTTTAGATCAATTATTATTTAAATTGACTGCAGGTAGAGAGAGACATTAACTGCTGGGTTACTTTTTCACAGGAGAGAAAGTGAGCAACACACTTTCAACTCAAGCTTGTTTCAACAAAGAAAGACCTATATGCTTTCAAAGCATTATAGACACAATAAAGTCAGGTGGGAATTTTCAGCTGTACTTCACAGCGTCTCGACTTTGCTACTCTCAACTGGAAATGCATTTGCAGGTGTCACATTAGACAGTGCATATGAATTTTAAACACATTCCATGTGTTGTTCCAACAATAAAATGATTTAGGTGTAGCATACAAAATCTGATATCTTTTTGGCCATCATGTGCTGCTGAACAGCCTGAGAAGCTGTGATTGTCAGCATCTGGAAGTTTAATGTGTCTGTTTGTTAGGGGCAGTCTGTGTTTCCGGTTTATTTTGATGTTATTGTTGTGTCTTTATATGTCATGTCCTATCAGGTTTTCTTCCCTCCTGTGTGATCGCGTTCCCTCCCTTATGTGTTTCAGCTGAGTCTAATTGTCTTTCCTTGTGTATTTAAGCCGTGTGTTCCTTCCCTCTTGTGCCACATCGTCCTTTCAGTTATTGTGAATGTTCCGGTGATATATGGTGAATGGTAAATGGTAAATGTCCTGTATTTATATAGCACGTTTCAAGTCATTGTTGACCACTCAAAGCGCTTTTACACTACAGGTTTTGCATTCACCCATTCACACGCACAATCATACACTGATGGCGCAGCATCAGGAGCAATTTGGCTTTGAGTGTCTTGCTCAAGGGTACATCAACATGTTAACTGAAGGGTCTGGGATCAAACCAGGAACTTTCCGATCACTGAACGACCGCTCTACCATCTGAGCCACAGCGGCCCCATAAAAATATCCTTTGTGAGTTCCCCTGTGTATGAGCCTTTTAAGTTAAGTGATTTCTGAGTCTTTGCCTTTCCAATTTGTATTTTTGCTGAGTTCATCCGATTACCTGGTATTGACCCTTGCTCGATTAAATGGTTTTGATTAAGGAACTTCCCTCGGCGTCTGCCGTATCGTCCAGAGTCTTTATGTGATAGTGATATGTTTGAACAGACATGAGAGTAGCCTAATAATTGTTGTTTTTAACCTTTTAAGACAGAGAAATGTTTTTTCGTTTTTACTTAAATGGTAATTTACTGAGAACTTTCAGAAGGTAATACATTACATATTACTATTTATCTAAGAGTAATTGTAGTAATTGCCAAAGTCTTGCTGTAAACATAAAAATAAATATGGTAAGGTTTTATAGCAGTTAATTTAAGCACAGAGGCTTGTTTTTTTTTCAGCTTATTGCAAATCCAACAGTATTCACAGTATTGTGTATCCTAATAAAAAACATGTAATGTTATATTCATTGGTCACGTATGAAAAAGTAGACCCCGACCAGAGTATCATATCCCACAGCCGGTTGGCCTGGGCACACAACCAATTACTACACATGTATAAGGCTCTGCATAAACCTGTCAGCCTCACATCCCATAAGGTAAGTTTTCAAAACATTTGAAATGCATCACACTATTTGCACAGCTTTGCTTAACCTTGTACCATTTACATTACAATTTCTTTCAATACGTATGTTAATGTATCAACTTATGTTGGTTAAGGTAAGGGACAGCTTCTGGGTCAGCGTGTCTTCTACCAATCCACTAACTGATGCTCATGTCTCCCTGTTGTCACGTTAACACAGACTGTCGACTCGTAAATTCTGTACAGCTTCTATGAATTCCACTACATTACTTTTAATACCTTCCCTTCTCAGCTCTTCACGAGATCAGCCTGACCTGATAGCTATCTCAGCCATCAACAGGCAGATGTGAAAGGAAGTGGATGAATTCTTGATGCTAGGTTGGTGTGGGGTGGCAGACTAAATGTAATAATATTGCCCAAAATCTGCTTGTAGTATCGTATATATTCAAGTTATTTTATTTATATTATAATTATTTACATAATTATATTACCCATAGTTATAATTACAATGTTAAAAGGAAAATATATATTCTCTCAGTCAAGCTAAGTCAGTTGTACAATTTATGCCCAGGCCCCAATCATCCATTATTTATTTCTAGACTGGCTTTCTTCACTTCACCACTGTTATCAGGATATGAGAGCGGTAAAGAGTTCAAGGAAGTTTGGGTGGGTGAGTGGGTGTCTGCATATCTCTTATCTGAAGTCCATGTTATTTGTTCTTTTGTTAATAGTTTGAAAGGATAAAAATGAGCTTGTTTCAGCTGCATACATATCTCCTAAGATATAGTTACTGTATGATTGCAGGTCTGTATGCCGATTATTCTGCTCAATAAAATACACTTTGATAAAAAGAAAGCCTCCTGATGAAAAGGTTTTGGACACTGCTGCTCTGTAAGATTCAATGATTTTGGTGTGGTCGTCACTGATGTGCACTCTTAAGTCTTCTGGAATGATCAGCGGGGAGTTTGCCTCCAGTCATTTTGTCTCCACTGAGGGCTACAAGGATTCATGACACACTCAATTGACACTTTCCATCTGTGAATATTCTTTATTATCAAATGCTGCTTAAAGAAGGTGCTTGGGGGAAAAGCACCTGCTTCTTCCAAGTGTTATTGATGTTTTTTTTAGGGTGCCAACACTTGTTTGTGAGAATAACACTAGAGAAGAACAGTAAAGATTTAGGCTGATTTATGCTCATGCTCTGACTGTATTTCTGTCATCTTTCAGGAAACGTAACGGACAGCTGTTTCAATCACACAGATCTCCTGATGTATAGCTATCTTTAACTTATGAACCCTATCAAGGGTACACTGATTGATCAGCTCCTAGTCTGTCCTAGTCTGAGCAGCAGAATCCCCTCATTTGTCCCGGTGGGCCAGGAAGGAAAATCAATGGATCAATAAATACACACGCTATTGATTTCTTCCCATGGAGCTCACATGAAACTATTTTCAATAAATGTCAGCTGTCAGTGAGCCTCTTTTCAGACAGAGTCTACACTGAATGTACGTCAGAGTCAGTGTGGATTGGGAACCACTATCTCCATGGCAACATTGGAAACACCACTCAATCATATTTCACAAAAAAGTGTTAAAACTTATCAGAAGCAGCCCACCATAAATCAGGCTTTATAGTCCTGTACACTTTCTAATGCCCCTTTCCCTTTATGTTCTAATGAACATAAAGAGTGAAATGCTACACAAACAACAGCAGCAAGTTATTAGTGTTAACATGTTCTCATGTCAGGTCATCAGATAGTGGCAATTTGTCATTCGCCCCCTTTTGTCTTATCTAGACATGCAAGGTAGTCTTTGGCATCACCAGGTGACATACTAAGCCTTTTACATTGTACAGTGGAGCCTTTAGCATACAGACCAATAAGGTGAACCTACCCATTAGCGGATCAAAGGAGTCCTATCCTGATATACAAGGTTCACTTAATCACTTTGGTCAAGTTTAAACACTAAACATTGGTGACTGTAAAAGCTCAGTGATGTTAAATTTTGGTTAAATTTAGGCACAAAACTTACTTGGTTAGGTTTAGTAAATGATGGTCCATTCAACCTTCACCCTCCTTATGTTACATTGTGCAGTTGCATTGGATTTCTCATACTAATTGTGGTGTGTTGATATTGGTGATCCACTGGAAGGCCAGTGCAAAGAGGTACATTCTGCATCTGGTAACACCCAATGTGTCTTTGAACCAATAGATACCAGCAGAGATGAGGAGCAAGCCAGGACATACATCGGCTACAACTTTTTTCACATGTACAGTTGTACTACGCAACACTGTACGTGTAAAATAAGCGGTGCCCTCGAAGCTATAAAATGTCTGATATGGAAAAGACCTGCGTCAGAGAAACTGAAATACTTCTGCTGCCACCAAAAGGCCTTTCTCTTTCAAATAAAATGACACTTGGATTCATCAGGCAGTACATGGCATATTATTAAAAATTTGCATGGATTTAGATTGTAATTCATTAAAAAAGGGTTCTGCTTTGCTGATGTGAGTGGCATATAATAAAGCTTTGTTTAAATGTTTTCTGGGCAAACCGTTTACTTCAGCTTTTTCAAATTTTCATATCATCTTGTTCCCCAGTGCTCATCACCAAGACTCCCATAACATTTAACGGGACCACAAACATCTGGCCAATCAGTATATATAAAGCAAAGGCTGGAGCCTTCAAAACGGCAATTCTTTGCTGAAACACACGGCTAACAATAAGTTATGAGTTCGAATAAGAGTGCCTTGTATGAGAGCTAGAGCAGCTAATGGACTGAAACAAAAGCAGCGGAATCACTTTAGATGTGAGAGATGGAAAACAGACGGAGAATGTATAGTTGATGGGGACTACAAACAATGTGATGATACACAACTCTCACTATAATTGTGTCCATGAAAATTGACATTTACTACAATTTGCCACAACATTAGTTCCATCACAATAAAGTAGCGGTAATGACATCGGTAATTGGATGTTTAGATGTTAAAGTATTGGGTGTGATGAACCTACATTTATGTTATTTCTACATTATTTTGTTTTTTTTGACATGATTATGCATTTTATTTTGTTAATGGCTAGTGATCATCTCAACATGCTTTGTGATTGGCTCATTGTTGATTACCCGCGATAGCGCGCGAATTCTGTGAGAGGAACATCTGGATGAACATTGCTTCGGTGGGATGACACGCAGGTTTTGGATGCACTCCGTCGTCACGGTGGACATAATTGGACCGGATATCTTCTCACTTTTGGATCCCTTTCTTTGCACAGATCTCGTGGACTTTCTCGGGAATCGATGCCTACTCGTATGGATGTTTTCCATGACTTTCACATGACTTTCAAATTACTCCTCCTATTAAAGAATATCTATAATGCAGTGATTAAAATCCTAAAAATTAAGACAGCAGACCGTTGTTGCCCTGCAGTGGAAAACTAATCATTTCCACATAAAGTATAAAATTCACATTCCCAGCATGCTTTCCATCCCTCAGGCTTAGTTTTTTAAAATCTCATTTTCAGCAATTTCACTGGTATTGTCAGGTGACGTTTTTTTATATATAAGTAAAGATTTTTTATGTGTTATGTGTTTTCTGGTTGATTTTCCCTCCGTTTCCTCTTTTCCCATGCTGAGAGCTGAAAGACTTAAAGCAGTTTGGTAGACTGGATTAACAGAGAGGTAAATGGACTCTGATGGGATGTGATGGGGCAATGACAACACCAGGCACTGAGGAAGCAGCAACCATCGGTTAGCCGCTCCTGTGGGACTGACTGCATTAGTACATCCTTTGTGGTAAATGTGCACCCCTGTCTGCATAGGTAGATAACTCTGCAAATGGAGTAATGTGTTTGTCTCCCATGACGAAGAAGCCTTGTCTTTGTTTTGGATCACTTGTTAAGCCCTCAAACATATGCATTACCCTAGGGAGATGTGCTCTTCTCCAGACAGTGAGTATTGTATAAATAAAGCATAATGTGTGTAGATAGGAGCAATATGTTCAGTCCTTGTTATTCAAAAATGTTGAGACATGGAAGTTGAGTGCTTGAAACGGCTTTCTATATTATGTTTTGTGCTGGATTCACTGGTTTAGGCATTAAAGAAAGGGACTGTGTTGTGGGAATGTGACAGATACCAGAGTATATATAGTAAGCTACAAGACATCATGTAGATATTCAGGTACTACGGTAAGAGATAATTGCGGCCATCGCAGTAATTACACCGCAATTATAAGTCCATGTTGAATTAAGGGTGCAACTTGTAATTAGCGGCCACATATTTCAAACCATGAGGGGGCAGTATTTCACCTCTTCCATGCTTGTAGATTATGTTACGGCTTGATTAGCTCAGTTTTAGCAAGAAAACAACTTTTTTTTGCCATTAGTCGCACATGCAGTAAGCTACGCATAACATAAGATATATTTAAATCAACAGCCAACCATTCGGAAAAAAAACAGCCAAACTATTAAACCATGCTTTTACAAAGCATGAAACCAATACTTGGTTTTACTTCTACATGTGTCCCTCTTCTTTTTGATTAGCATGCTAATGAGAGTGGCTTTCTCTACAATACAATACATTTTAGAAATAGCATCACAACGGTTACATCTTCCCAGCATGGTGATAAGGTTACTTTATTTTTCAGACATCTTTATAGCTGCATCTTCCAAAATGCACTTTTAAAGTTGGGTGATAACAACAAGGTAAACAATTACAACAAGTTGCATTTACTGTTTGTTCAACAGTTTTGTTAAATTTCTGATGAATTCAAACACATTCAGATGGGATTTGAATCTCAGTTCTCAACTATTAAGTCACAATTTTGGTGCTGGGGAATTTTATTTAACAGATTTAAAGTAATTATATGTGAGATTTTGCACTAGACGTTGCGCTGGAGCTCCAGCTTGTCAGAGTAAAACAAATAGGCATGTTAGGCCAAGCTTAGGCCACACCTGTCCTCTCGCTATGCCCCAGCCCAGTGTGAGCAGGTGTAACACCTTGGAGTGTCCCCGAGAACAAGAACAAATGAAGAAGTGTTCCCCTTTGCTGGTGGATAATGTCGAGTGACAACATAAGTACAAAAAGTAAATATGTATATTATATTACTATAGCATCTTTGCTATACCTAATTGCGGACATTTGAACACTGTGTCATGAGTTGTTTCTTTGTTAGCGTGGATTTTAAGTTTCAATACACCCATAGGTCCCACATCCACAGCATGTATCCCCTCTATTCCCCTCCATTAATCACTCTTCGCTCCTTGTCCATGAATGTCTTGTTTCAGTACCCCCCTTCTCATCAGGTTGCCCTGGTCCTCAAATTGAACCTAGTTGACTCGGAAGACGTCTCCTCTTTGTGATTGCGCTCATATCCGAGGTATGGCACAGACAATATACAATGTTCTTGAAACATTATGATATACAGAAAAGACAATGCACATTTCATACAGACATATATGCATACTATACACCCAGAAAAAAAACAATACACATATGTAAAACAATATATGCATATTGTGCAGTGTGGCAGGTTATTGCACTGTAATGTTTGATATGAAAGAAACTGAGATAAGTATCACAGTGTTTTCTTATTAAGTTACTGTCTACTGTACCTGATGTGAAAAAAGACAAGTTTTTACAGTAAATTATTCGATTCTTGCCAATTTATAACCTATCCAAAAATAACCCTGATCTACATTGCTTTCGTGTTTGTTCATATTTCTCAGACGATACTATCACTATCTCCATATATCTTCTGGACCAGCAGCAAGGGCTGATTTTTCTGAGATCTTTCTGAGATCAGTAGCACTTACTATCCTATGCACACACAAAATTCATGGCTATGTGCATTAGGGCATTGAGAGCCTCACAGTGTTATTGTACTGTAAAGGGACCCCAACATTTTATACAATTTGTAACTATTATTGCTATTATTAAAATGACCCCTCTTTAGAGTTAATGAAATCATTTTTATGTGGAAAAATAAATTTGTGACCATTTACCTTTTCATACTTTAGAAGATACATACAAGTTTTCTGTGTAGTTCTAAAAAGATTTCATGATCTGCAATGTTTGTTTCTGCTTTTGAAAGCAACACTTTCACAAAGGAAAAAAAAAAAAAAAAAAATTCCAAAAAGACAAGGCTGAATATAAATTCATTAAAGGCGTATCAAGTTTGTGAAATTTATTGCAGCCAACCAGACATACAAAGTGCACAAACATGGAAGAGATCCCTAAAGTGCATAGTGTAGTAGTGATGTAGTAGTGCATAGTGATGAATGTGTGCAAGAGTGGGTGAGTCAGGGGATTATAATGAACTCTGACTTCTCCTTAAGCATTCTCCAAAGGGGAAAAGGTCAAAGAGACTGTGTCCTGGGTGGTAATGGTAGTGAAGAAGAAGGCCAGAGAGCTTGTGCATCAGGTGTCCGTCAGTCCTTTGGTTGACTTGCATTTTCAAAACTAGATTTAATAACGCTCAGACAATGAAAACCATTCGTCATTTTGAGCAATCACATTATTTTACGTGATGTAATCTGTAATACCCCCCAATTGACACAACAAGTAAAAATGTTATGAATTATATACTAAAACAGCACACCTTCAGCAGTAATCTAGGAACTGGGCCATCCTCCCAATCCAGGGGGCCTAAATCCCCATGAGTTGTCTTCAGTGGCGTTGAGCATGAAATACCCTTTACATAGCTGAAAAAAACTTTACTTTCACTTAGCTTGAAAAGGGCCAATATTTTATACCCAAATAAGCCTTTTTAGCCAAAAGAAAGCATTTTATTTGATCAAAGAGATGTTGTCATACAGTAATGAGTTCTGCAAATTGCATCAATGTTAAAACTGCCTGCGGTCATACCCCAGGTTTCTAGGTTTAAATGCGGGCGAGAGGCCAACAGTTTCAGGGGAGGGGTTCACGAACACTAATGGTGCACATGTGGCCTGGCCGCCCTCAAAAACAAAGAACCGAAAAGCCCAGATGCCAACAAACAAAGGGGGTGTGTGGGTGCAGCCTGTGCTTAGAACACCAGTATTCCTCTGCATCTTTATACAGCAAATAATTGTTTGGTGCTATATTAAGATTGAAAATATTGCATATAGAAGCTTTAAGAAAAAGTTAGGATGAAGGAATCAAAATGTTGCCGCAACGGGTATGGTAGGCACAGCAAGTACTAACCAAAGCTTGTTGTCTATTCTCATCTTTTATACAGTCCAACCAGAGCTTTACACAGCCTCTCAGTTGCTTGACAGCTATTAGTTACTCAGACTGTCTTCCTACCTCAGATTCTGTTGTATCCCCACATGAGGACAAAGACACAGTATCTATTCCTGTTGACAAGCAACCCCCAAACCACCATCTACTCCGGCTACACTGTTTTCTGAACATGAAAATGAACATCTGCTAAAGCTCAGGCAAACTGCAGCTGCTTTCATGGAACAGAAGAGTGAGACAATAGTAGTTGACATTTTCATTGTGACCACAAAAAAAACAAAAAAAAACAGCAGACATCAAGTGATAGAAAGGCATAAACATCTTCAACCTGTGTCTGCATGAATAAACAATGCTACTTTATTTCTCTCCATAGGGGCATTAATCTTTTGCATTAAATCCATCCAAACACTGGAGAGCTTTGAGGTGACAATGTCAGGAGTTTGCATTTGATCTGTGTCTGCAGTTACCATCACAACCAAATACATGATTCATTGTTGGCTGTCAATGAATGGTTTATTATTCTAATTAAAAGTCATATTGTTTTCTTCAAAAACTTCACCTTTGGCATTTTTAAGAGAAGCAAAAAGAATTCATATATGTGTGATGTGTGAAGGAATCCACGTCAGTTTCAGACAAGGCAAACAAATATTGTAGCATGACATAAATCCAAAATGCAAAAAGTGCTGAGATGGGTGAAATTGAGTATGGGATGAGTTGCTTGGAGGGCAAAACCCACAGTTTTGCATCTCATTTGAAACCAAGCATCATAGCCGTTTCTTAAACCTAACCAAGTTATTTTTGTGCCTAAACTTAACTAAGCATGACCACAATTTTGTGCTTAAACCTAACCTGAGTAAAGGTGACTTTGTGTTTGTCCACGGCTGATGCAGGGGGCGCAAAACTTTACAACTCAGCTAGTGATGCTAAGCCTTCTGGCCTTATCGGGTCAGCTATGATCACCAAGGAGCCTATTATTTGTGAGAAAAGGGTCAATACATTGGACAGAGATGCCAATGTGTTTGGATGTGCCAAATGGGGGCTGTGACAAAATGTATATAACTGGACAGCTGGGACAAGTACAGGCTGATTTGGTACAATTACCAGCCACAGCACTATTGGCCTACAGTGTCAGACCAGTGTTAAAAGTGCTGAATGATATGGTTGAATTAGAAAAAGAATATAGGGTAGCTATCGTCCCCAAGAAGCACAGACCATTAGCACCGTCACTTTTTTTAAAACTGATTGTATCTGACAGGAATCAAATATGCACACACACACACACACACACACACACACACACACACACACACACACAGTGGCTGTGCCTGTCTGTGTTTGGGTGCATGTGGTGGAGATGAAATGTGGACATCACAGGACAAAGAAGATACCTTTCTGTATAGTAAAGCAGGAGACGTCTATTCATGTAAATAATCTGGAAAATTAGGATCCATATCAGAAAAATCAGCATCCTCCTTGGGCAACACAATGGATCATCACCCACAGACATAAATCTAACGTTTTTCACTAAACAACCTGTTCTCTTCAAACTGCACAGACACACTCTTGATCCATATTTTTCCCAACAATGTGGCCATTCCCAATGTCAGAACATGCTGAAAATCTAGTTCGCTCCATCTCTCATGGATATTTACAAGTTTTCAAAATTTTAAAATCAAGCCTCAAAATAGTTATTTGTGCTTTTGGGTCGACTCAAAAGTTCTGGCACTAATTCCATAATGTTTAAAAAATTTCAGAAATATAATGAACTTGTAGCACTCATCGTGCAAAACTTGAAGAAGGCCCAGCAACCCCCTTAAATTAAAATATCTGGACCTGCTTCTTCATTAGGGATTCGGACAAAAACTTAATGGGTTCTTCCTTGGCCCATTTCCCATCATCCCACCAAGAACTCTATTCAGTAATTTTGTCCTTGTAACATACTTCTAACAAACTAACAACTTTTAACAACTAACAACTAACAAACTAACCAACAAGCAGGTGAAAATACAATCTTCTTGGTGAAGGTAATGAATTACTTACATTAAAGCATTTTCACAGTCATGCTTTTATGTGAACCAGCGCTGTTTCCTAGACACACAGTGAGCAGACAAAAAGCTTCTTAGGTCACAGCTGCAGTATCATAATTTCTAAGAACATGCCTTACAAGATACCAAACTTATCTGAAGAAAATCATGAGGGAAAGAAAGTTGTATTAAAGGAGTAGACTGATCCCCAATGTCCTGTGCGCTAGATTTGCCTGCAGGGTGGACCTTGGAGGCAGAGCAAGAGTAGAGCTCATTTACGACCGCAGCATGAATCCTCGTTCCTCTCAAACGTACCGATTGCAGCTTTAAAAAGACAGAGCAGAGTTGCTTTGAGATGCTTTGAGATGCTTTAACTTCATGTATGCTGCAGTGTCTGTGTGACAATGTAGAATGTTGACACAATAAACTTCCCATTCGTTTTGCAAAGGTAGTTAATCTTCATTAGAAACCGAAAATCATGCTTGTAACAGCTACCATTTGAAAATTGATTACAATCTAACAATAGCATGTTTCATGCTGTAGACACACAACAATTTGACCAACCTCTATTGGAAAGATATTACAGAAAAAAATACAAAAGCAACTGATGAGCATCAGCAGACTGGTTGATGATTTATGATTTATGTCCTCCCATTTTAGTTCCATTACGCAAAATATTGCCACTTAATAGGCTACACTGTACACAGCGTCCCCTCATGGCCAAATATCAGCCTTCAAATGATGAGGGTAATACTTGAATAAGTTAGATTGATTACAAGAACACACCAGTAATTCCCAATCCCACAGTTTTGGGGAAAGAATGTGCGTTGTTAAAAAGCATTCCCGGAAAATAAATGAACTGTTGGAATCAGGCTTGAACTCATTGTAGGCATGCTCTTGTGTCAAGAGTGAGTTAGACATATACACTTCAAAGATCACTGCAAACCTTTCCACTGATAAAAGGTGTGTTTTAATATATTCTCTTCTTCTTTGAAATCTTTTTCACTGTTGGTGTAGACATGACAAGTGCAACATGAATCATTTATATTTTTATCACATTCAAACAATGCTGTTAATTCAACCTCTCAGACAAAAATGAAAATGTCCTTAATGCTCAAGAATTAAAGTTACACCAACTAAAATCACATCTTTGATATGATCAAGGTTGGATTTTATGCATTAATGCATCAAGGCCGGCACAAACACTACAGCTGACAGGGCCAACAATAGGGCATTAAAGAAGTTCTCCAGGGGAATTGGCTTCAAAATAAAGGATGTGTTAACAGTGGTTGCCTGAATGTTTATTGATTTTATGCTCATGTGAAACAAGTGCAGACTCTTAATAATTTCAATGCAGAACCGAAGATTTAATCTGGTCAACGGGCAAAACAATCGATACATTTTCATTTCCATTTGCTCACCGTTGTGCAATGCCTGCCCCCATTTCCATTATTCCTTATCCCACCCTAGCTGCTATCTTAGTCAGATTTTCCATGCCTCTGTGAGCAGTCAATTTCTCCATCACTTTATATCATCTGAGCTGTCTTTTTTTTTTTTTTTTTTTTTTTCAAAGCTTTGCCTCTTTCCAATGCATATATCCTGAACATTTATCAGAAAGGTGAACACCTCAAACACCAGGTTAAATTTAGGATTAGAGCCTAGGTAAATATTGGATTTAAAAATAATCATAACACCAAGTTATGGATGTGTCTCTAGACACTGAGAATACTCTCACTGTTGTACGAAGACAATGCTTCCAGTATTTAAGAACAGGAGACTAATATTATATTGTATTTATGGCTATTTTAATTGCTGCTTAGTGAGGCATTTTACCAGTATTTAATGATGCTGCGGCACCATTGTGCAATTAATGTCTTTTGTGGGTTTTCCGTCATTTTTATATACAATAACGGCATATCATTTGTCTGAAAATGAATGCCAGAAAATGACCCAAGATAATTTAGTTACCCACAATCTGGTCAAAATCTCCCCTTGACCCATGTTATGTTTTTTTTAGTAAGTGGCCTGTATGTTTATATATTTTGAAAATTAATTCTGAATATGTAGCTGCATACTGTCTTTTATGTTTATGGAACTGCAGTATTTTGCCAACATGAGTGGGCAGTCTGCAGAAAAGCGAAGTCTGAACTTTAACTTTTCCATGACAGCTTGGCAACTCCATCATCTGAAGAGTCATGTGATCGAAAGCTCCGGAACAGCTACTGAATAGCTTTCTGATGACTCATCATTTATGTCAAATTATACTTCAATAATTCATCAAAAGACTTGCCCTCACAAACCCCACTAGAGATGTACCACCCTTCTCTTATACGGCAGTCAGATTAAAGCAGTAAATACTGACCTATTGTTGGTTCATGTTGTGGGCATTTGTGGTCAATACACAGTCAAACTGGGATCAAACTGAGGTCAACCTCTGTTAGCTGATAACTGGTTCTCCATCACCTCATTTACCAGAGACTGGCTGGCAGGCTTATCACCCGCTATCCACCAGGCTGATAATAAGCATTGACGGGATAAAATTGGCTCCCGACAGTCCTCACAAGTGTAAAAGTGCAATGAGACGCTAACACCTTGGGAAGTCAGAGATGGATGGAGATCTCCGGCAGTGACTGACCAGCCAAGTGACTTCTGCAGCCGCAGCCTTTTCACAGACCTGGCGTAGCTGTGCTATCACCCGTGGTGGACCTACTGGCACTTTGACAGAGGACCTCAACATAAAGATGCAGGGTCCCTGACTTGCCTCAGTTGAACAAGGCCCCATGATTATTGCACTGATAAATGATGCCTATCATGCATTAGGAGCCCAGCTCCCTGAGCTACTAACTTGGCCACATGTCGAATTATTAATCTACTAATCTCCCACACAAACAGCCAACACCTCTCCTGCTACTGCCCCCAATCACAGCTCCCCAGACTTGATGCAGCCTTCTTATCCCGTCCTAAATCAAATTTGTTTGGAATAACTGATGATGTGTCCAGATCCATCATTCTAGTACTCACAACCAAGCTCCACATTCCCCCTGCTGTTGGCTCAGCGGGGATATTTAAATCAATGAGGACTCATATTGGCTCCGACAGGCTTGGTTTTTGTTAGGTGGGGGAAAGATGGCAACTTCTTATTGACAGCAGGGCCTTATGAGGTGTACTGAAATGTTTTTTCTTTTTGTTTTTTTCAGGCACCATGGGCTTCCTTTCTGCGGTGAGGCAAATTTACTCCCCTCTGGAATACTGGAAAGCCATTATGTTAAAACAGTAATTTTAGAGGATGTTATGGTGAAAAAACAAAAAACGTCTGGGCGTGAAACATATATAACATACAAGACATATAATGAAAACACTTTTTATCAGTTCACCCTCTCAGTTGTCACTCCACCACCCTTCTCTACCTCCAAGTATGTCCCCTCTCAGATCTACATTTTGTAACACTGTCACTCTGCTTGTTATCCTTCAAACGTCTGCCCTGTCCCAGGAGCTCTGTGTTCCGGCATTTCCCTCCCCAGCTACCTCATTAATGAACGTTGCTATGCAAAATTGATTGACTGCTGAGCACCCAACACTGGGAGGGCTGGAGGAAACTAGGATAACAAGATGTATGTGCCGGAAAAACTATTTTTTTTTTCAGCTGTTAGTTTAATTTACAACTTGCTTACTGCGACTGCCTTTGCAGTGCTGAGCAAAGAGATCAAAAGCATAAAATGTGTTTGTCCTCTATGTCTATTCAAAACGCACAGTATATAGTAATCAGACTAAGCATGCTCGTCTGGCATTATGTTTCCACTGTAGTCTTATCCCTGCATAGCAAAACTACAAATCCAATTAATTAAACAAAAAAAAAACAAACAAAAAAACTGCATCTCTCTGACATTGTGTCACATTTACAACGGGGATGACAGACTGAGGCACGTTGTCTCTACAGCTAAGTGAAGGCTTGCCAAGTCCCTTTCAGTGCTCCAAAATAAAGAAAAGCATATATTCTTAGCTCCATAGAGTGTGGCTTGTCAAGTATCACCCTGAGGGTAAGTATATGCAACAGTCATCCTCCCTAAAGTGATCGTTCTCAGTTTAATGAATGGGCAGCACACATAATGACATGGGAAATTCCTCAAACGTAAATGAACCTTGACACGCTGTATAGAAAACATCCTAATTATAAATGAAACTGTTGCACTCTTTCAGAGAAAGAGCTGGCTGTTTTAGGTAATGTAGCAATACAACTATTCATTCCAAAATGTACCTAAAATTATATTTAGTCTGTATTGTATTGTTGAATATATCAGGTTAAATAGACACATCTTCAGGTGGGTTATTTTGTCTGTACATGAATTAAAAGTAAATTAAAATCTGCAATTTACATAAATTAAAGTCATACATGTACATGAAAAAAATCATTATGTCATTATGTTTTGTTTTAGTTACTTTTCTGAACAGGCCAGGTTTATAGTAATATCTCTTTAAAGTCTGAATGTTCGTGAATATGGTCGCTGTGGGCTGAAATTATGAAAAGTTGTATTATTGCCATGGTTATTTATGCGGTCAGCCTATAATTTGATGATGTTATCACAGGAGCTGGACTAAAATACATTAGTATTAGTATTATAGTCTACACAGGTAGACTATAATACACTGCAGGTAGACAATATAATGCATAATAATGCATTTGCTGTTGTATGATGAGACTGGCCCAGCTTCGAAAAGTGAGGACATGTTCCTTCTTTATTAAATGCGTGATTACTGTCAGAAAAATATCCAGAGTTTTCTTCTGTTTTTTTATTTGTTTGCATAAATTTTCCATTACAGTCTCATAAACTTTAACTTTAAACTTAGAACATTATCCCTTTCCTTGATTCTGACGTTTGTGATCTCTACATGTGCTGATTTCATCATTATCATTATAAATTTTTCCTGGGAGAACAATACAGAAATACAAAACACACTGCAAACACACTCCTTCACCAAGGGTGTCGACATCAAGTCTACTTACCGACATCTTACTCAGCGTCATGGTCCTGTTTAACGCCACTTTAAGTGATCAGAGTTTGAAAACCCCGGTTTAAATCTAAATAGATACAGGCTTTTTTAATAGTATTGTTGTTGTTTTATGGGAAGTGGATCCAGTATCTCAAAAATCTACCAAATAAACTGGCCCAGTTTTCAGTGATGTATCTAGCAATAAATATTCAAATACAAAACCAAACCCAATGAATAAGAGCTGTTCTGCTCTAAAAACACATTGCCCTTAGCTCATCCATTATTAGCTCTTGCGACCAAATGAGTTTTAACTCTAGTATAATATACAGTATTTATAATGTCATAATCTTTGTCAAAAAAAGGATAAAAGCTTAAACCCGCAAAGGAAAATGACCATTAATGAAGGTTTTGGGTGCAGATTCATTGAGAAACTGAAGCATTAACTTGCCAAGAGATTGATCTGAATGAGCTGAAACATGCTAACTTCATTGGGCATCTAATGGAGTTTGACAGAGTAGAGATGCAGCAGTATTAGTTTGCATTTACGGTCATTTTAATTGCTGCTTAATGAATCATTTTACCAGTGTTTAATGATGCTGTGGCACCATTTTGCAGTTAATGTCTTTTCTAGGTTTTCAGTTCTTTTTCCACCAGTACTGCTTTTACTTCTTGGCATTTGCTATAATCCACCTGCTGCAGCATGTCTTCCCTTTGAAATCCATCCCAGCCTTACATACGCTCAATTTGCAATGGAGTGTCTCGTACGACTGAACACATTAAAAATGTACAGAAGGAAGAGAGTAATAATTCAATCAGTGGTTTTCGTCTGGTACATCTGCACACTTAACATACAGCTCAGGTTGTTTCCATGGTTTTAGGTGAAACACGATTTATTTCCGACTTCATTACAGTGTACCACAGCCTGAAACTGACATTAGTGCCTGCTGTACTTTGCTAACAATGTGAAATGGGAATGCAAATGATGAAATAGATGGAGAGGCAATGAAGATGTGTATGAATCAGAAATGCGGTACAAGACTTTAGGGGAATCGTTAGTAATAGAGAAGCTTTATTGTGCTTGCAGTCTCACTAACAG
>KV751371.1:1944185-1957335 GCA_001698575.1 Mola mola | reverse complement strand
AGATGCATTTTGGTTCTTGTAATTGTAATATTAGACAGAGCACATGTCAGGCTGACTGAGCTGCTCTTTAAGTGCACCATTATTTTATTCTCCTCCTCCTTTTTAGCTTTGCCAAAAACCTTGGTGTGAAGTTTTGTAGTCAGCCATAACTTTGCACAGCATTACGTGTTTTTTCTTCTTTTTTTTCCTATTTTAATCAAAGGCTGTTATGGTTTGAAGCCCAAGTTGTTTTTGGAGCTAAAAGCAGAGAGATGACAGGAATGTTTTAAGAGTTTTATAAACAAAACTTATCCTAAACTGCAACAAAGTCCAGATTAGTCAGAGTCCGTGGTTTATGGCAATAGCCAGAAATGAGGCGGAAGCAGGAATCCAGATGAGAGGAGGCTTCGGTGAGGTGAGTGTGAGAGCAGGCGGATCTGAATGCTACGGAGACAAGATTTAAGTAAATTATCCAGCTGGATGACAAACGGGACAGAGGGGACACAGTTAACATTGAAAAACAATGACACAACGGGAATATAGGAATATGTTAATTATACACATTTAACTTGTTTTGCAGCGACATGTTTTGCAGGTCTATGGGACCATCTGACCAATAGTGTTTGGCTTAGTACACAAGTAGAGGTTAGCTAGCAAAAAATAAACCATTTGAGCATTTATTTATAAGTCCTTCATTGTTTCCTTTGTTTGTTGTTATGGTTTCTTCGTCAACTTTATGAGAGGGATACACTGTTGTTGCAGGTCCATGATGTGGGTCAATTTGTGGCTGTCACCTCCCCATCCCTCCTTTCCTGAATCCAAATTGTAGTAAAATCCTATTCTGGTTAAAAGGTAGGAAAAGAGCACATGGTTTAATGAAAGTATTCCACAGAACTAGATGTAATACTTTAGATATACTATGTCACAATCAATCACAGGCGCAAATTATGTTCAGCAGCCAAATTGTGGGCTTATTAAAACAGGCTTATTAAAACAGGAGAGATTGCGGTTGCTATTTCTGTGCAAATCACGGCCCTATTAGTGGGCACGGGCCATTCTCAATGGACCTGGCCCATATAATTTACATTTAAAAGAAGTTAATGATGACAGGTAAGGAAAAAGCAGTTAAGTGATAATTGTGCATGTGTACTGAGGTAGCTGTGCGGCAACTAAAAATAGTGCCGACAAAGTCAACTGTAAACACTAAGTAAATATTAACAGATTCAGATGATGTTGTTTGCGGGGAATGCCTGAGAATGCGAGAGAGAAGTGTTCACATTGATAGCGATTGTAGCTGTTTTTAAGATTAAAACTAAAGGTTAATGGCGGTTGCAGCACATCAAATATCAGAAAAGACTCATATTTCCTAAGTTAAAGTAAGAATTGCTCATTGGATAACAAAAGAGCTATGATTCTTTTTAAAGACGATGTTTCTCAAAATCAACGCATGCACAAATATAGAGCATTTCTATTTTTGCTTATTTTTTGTGTCTTCAAACGCATTTGAAGTACATTATTCTCAAAGGCCCCTATTCCACACAAAGCCATTTGTCTTTCCTCTTCTTTTGTTACTTTTTCTCCCATGCCAGAATGTACCGCACACAGAAAAAGATAAACAAAACTTTTCCTTCTTACTCTGCTTTTCATTCGAATAATGTCAGCCTACCTGCACAATTACTCACATCACAAGCTGAGTATACTCTAATTGTTTTGCAAATATGGTTCAAAACACACATTTCTCTTGTCTCTCTTCCTCCTTTGAATCTCACATATAGCAGATTTGCAAATCCCCTTTAGGGGACATTCGACAAACAGAGCATAGCCAGAAAAATTAACATTCTTTGACTGCGTCACTGTGGTGATGCAGAGACATCTTTCACTGGCCCTGCTGTTGTTATCAGGTTTTCTACACAAAGCCCAGCATGTTAAAGCTATGAAAATGTTGATGGCTTTAACCTGCTCCCATGGTCACTGCTGGCTACAGGATTTGTCTGTCATGACTAATTAGCTGTGAAGAGATGGGTTGTTTACAGTCCAAACACAGATTCATACGTCAGGCACGTCATGGCAGGAGACAGTCTCTCTGAAGCCATTTTCTTTGGGGTTTTGTCGATAACATAAATCTATGAATCTTGACAGGAAAAATCCACGAAACTTGATAACGCTCGTGCCTCAGTCATTACTTTAAATGTCATCACCAGAACCGGAGCTGCTGTAATACCGCACGGCAGCAAGCTAAATTCAAAGCTTCATTTGAACGAAAGACTACAGCAGCTCTCCATGCTGATAGCTGCTCGCTGGAGGCTCGGCTTAGGAAAAAAATGAAATCAGCTCGAATTGCCTCATTGCATATCTAACATGTAGGTTCAGTTTGTCTTTTCAAGGGGGGGAAATTAACAAATGCTGGATAGTCTCTATTTGTTTGTGAAAAGCAAATGACAAAGGCGTTTGTTTTTTGGGCAAGGCTGCCTCATTCATCTGTCAAGGCAAAGTACTGTTTCACCTTCATCATAACATTTTGTAAACATGGAAATCAATCAATGACTGTTTAATGATGTGTTTCTCTGAAGGTCGCTGTCAGGAAGAGACAGACAGAACCGTGATTATTTCCTCTACCTTCACTTAGCCACATTATCTCTGTAGGAAATGAGGTCCCTTCTATCAAAGAACAAAATACTTGAACAAGAAAATACAACATTATAAAGGATATGTAGGATCATTTGATTGTGTTAAATGTGTAAAATGAATCAGCAATCTGTGAAACAATTACTAGAATTTGTGTAAGATATTTCAGAATTCTTATTTTCATAACAACAGTTTTCACAGTTGTGCTTGCGATTTGAATACTGAGTCAGGATCGGGAACACAGTATTTTAGACAGTGAATAGGGTGCATTGCAATGGAATTTATTGTAAAGACAATGTGCTTTTTGAACATTAATATCTCTAACATGTTCTAGTATTAAACCTAATAAAAATACTATCCTGAAAATGAGCATAAAACGGACACTTTAAAAACACAAGATGGAACATTTTAACAAAACAGAGGTGAGACTAAATGGGGCGGGGCAGACAAAATTGGCGGGAAAAGAACACAGACGGAAGTGTAACGTTATAACACATGAGGAAAGCACTAGAAAAATGAAACAAGAAATAACAAATGTGAACCCAGAATGATATTTAAAGAGATGAATGTGGCGAGTTGGTAGGGAGGACAACGCCGTTTAGGTGGATTTCACCCCCAGGAATGAATTAAATAGATCACTTTCTTTGATATTTGTGAGGGGCATGCAAGTGCAGGGATACCACTGTGCAGGAGACATCTTGCATAAATGAATAGAATCTTTATGCAATAAAAGAAAATAATTCCCATTTAAAAATGGTGCACCAAGGCTGGAATTCTGTGACCGAGCAATAAAAGAAAATTAGTACTCAGGCAATGAATGGCGCCAGCCAAGCTCCACCAAGCCACAATGTAAAGCTAATGAGGTGGAATCACCGTGTCTAGTACACTTACAATGTGAGCCGACAACCAAAGCTCAGCCATGCCACACTGCAGCCAGCCAAGGAGAGAGCGGAAGAAGAGAGAGAGAGAGAGAGAGAGAGAGAGACGGACTCACCCACCAATTTATAAGGGTGTTTCAAAGCGACACCCACTAATCAAGGTGCTGTCGCACAGAGCACGGTGCCAACAGCGACTGGGAGGAAAACAACAGGTGACACTAATTTATGACAAATCCAATTTTATATGTCACGTTCATGCCCCAGCTAACATCAGGTAACAGGCTCTGGCAGATGTTTTTGATAGCTTTAATCATTTAAAATGAAACTGAAATATTCCAATATAACAAAAATGCCCCTTGAATGCCTTAGGAAATAAAAAAAAAAACAACATTTAAAAATAGTTAGTTATTTTCCTCAATATTTAAATGCCAAGGAGAGAGCGGAAGAAGAGAGAGAGAAAGAGAGAGAGAGAGAGACGGACTCACCCACCAATTTATAAGGGTGTTTCAAAGCGACACCCACTAATCAAGGTGCTGTCGCACAGAGCACGGTGCCAACAGCGACTGGGAGGAAAACAACAGGTGACACTAATTTATGACAAATCCAATTTTATATGTCACGTTCATGCCCCAGCTAACATCAGGTAACAGGCTCTGGCAGATGTTTTTGATAGCTTTAATCATTTAAAATGAAACTGAAATATTCCAATATAACAAAAATGCCCCTTGAATGCCTTAGGAAATAAAAAAAAAAAACAACATTTAAAAATAGTTAGTTATTTTCTCAATATTTTAAATATCATTACATTTATATATTTTACAAAATTTATGTCATTATTTATACCCATGGTATGCATCTATCTCTAATATTTCACAGTTACCCTTCTCTAAAGAATACCAAACCTAATATGTTCTCGACTACATGATGTTGATCCTCTTGGGACCAATAATATCTTTACCAAATTACATTTTATTCTGTCCCACTGTTGTAATTTTAAAAAGAAGTGCACTGACCAAATGACCCAAAAGCTTGCTGCTGCAGCTCATCATCCAAAATGTGGTTTTGCTCGTACTCTCACCCCATTCCCTGACTTATTGATGACAAACACATTTCATTTATACATTCTGCACTATAAAAGTCTTCTTTGTTTGTTCTACGATTTTCATAACGAAGCAGAAAATCAGGAAAAAAAAAAACTTAACACGACTCCTACAGCTGTAAGCAAGCATGATGAAAAGATAAATTAAGGCAGATATCTTATCTCAGGAGAGAAAGTAAACTTTAAACCACAGAGATCCAGATGGAATCTAAAGTGCTGAGAGATGAATAGCACAGACATTCAAAAATATCTTTTTTTTCCGGTTCTCCTGAGCGAGGTGAGTCTCATAATGTACCAGGCATCTGCAGGAGAGAAAAGTGGTTCTAATGGGTGGCGAGGTGTCACTTGGACCGGCTCACAGAAATACAGTTGTGGATTGACACAACTCAGCATGCTTGAACTGGTAGTGAGGCAAATAAATACAGGTTAACATGGTGAGAAGTGCCAGCGGAACTGTTCAATCCATCATGATTTAACTCAATTTTCAATGGAAATCAGACAATATAAAATGAAAATAACACTCAAAATATTTCAATTTAGAACCTAGTCTAAAAATATATAACCCTGTCATATGTAAATCTTCCATGTGCATGCAGATATGAAAATAGAGAATGAATAGACAAACTGACAATAACTTATTATCGCCTTTATCTTTTCCTTTGCCGCTTCGGCTTCATAAATTTCCACACATAAATCATATGTCATTCATGCACTTTGATCATCATCACGCGTACAAAATCTTTTTGTCAGCAGCAGTATGATTTGCTCATCTGCATTATGCTCCCACGCATGCTGATCAGACAGCTGACAATACAGGAGATGGATCTTTGGGTATTTCAATCATAAAAAGCAAGACCTATTAAGATAAGATGTAGATGAAAGATGATATGAAACTAGAATGATCCCCACTGGGAATGTAGGTCAGATAGAAAAATGCGTTAAGTAGAGATAAAAGACTGAAAAGCATGGAATAATTGAGCAGGAGCATGATGAAAATATGTAAAGTGAATATACAGACAGAAAAATGGAGTGTATACAAGAAGTCATAAAAAATGAAACCTATAGTATGAAATATGCAATCTAATTTAATGTTGATGCTCAACACCAATGCCATTGAAAATAAGAACTCTTTGTAGGTCTGTTTGTTGTGTTTGACTGTATTGATCATCAGTTTCATTACTTTATCAGCCTCATCAGTTAACATCCAAAACCAACACCAGGGTCTGGACTCTGGGGAGGATTCAACTTGCTGCTGCTCAGCGTTGATGACCTCGGATTAAAAATCTCCCTGTGGAGTCTGCGCAACAAATGGCTTTCTTGTCAAAAGTTAATTACTACTACATGGTCTGTTAAAATAAATATTTATCTCTACCTCAATAACCAAGTTTCTCGAGATGATGAAACGAGATGAAAGTTAAAACTCTAAATAAGGACATTACTACACATGCGTATGTAGATAAAATGTAAAACAAAACCAAAAGCAGCAACTGCACTGTACACTTACAACTACTGCATCGTACTGAAGTATTTCTATTTCACTCCTCTTTTCATGACAGGTTTTTGAGCTGCTAGACTTGCAAGAAAGACTTCAATGTGCAAACTGGTTGAGCACTATCATCACGCACTTTCTTTCTTTTCCTGCCTTTTCATTCGGTCTCGCCTGATTCCTGCACAGACTTGGACCTGGGTATACATCAGGGATATGAGAAAGCATGGATTTTGTGTTGTCAGGTGATACCAGGTGCTGAGATAATCTGGAGGCCTGGAGGTCTGATGGACGGATGGAGGAAGCGGTTCTCTCTCTGACATGAGGCTGCAGGACTATTTCATTTCTTGCAAATCATATTTATATTTTATTTATACAAAATACACAAGTTGTTTGTGCTTGGGATTGAACACCTTTCTCATGCTTTAAATGCATGTGGTCAAGCATCAAACTAGTAGTAGTTTGAAGTAGTATTTTCCATGCAAGTTTAAGCTCACATATATATCTTCACTGATGCCTGAGTAGTTAAACGTTACATGAAAAATGACAGCAGCAAGTCCTCCAGTATTTTAGTGTACTCGGTGTTGATTACTATAATATAGTCAACATTGCCACATTAAATTTAACTGTGCTCCCTGTGATAGTACATCCCTCCTACAAATACACTTATGGCATGACTATAAACTGTGTTTATGAGCCTTATTATGCCATGATTCAAACCTTTAATTGAACCTGGTTGGTGCCATGTAATTTAGTAACCATTCTTACTGGTTTTGATTGGGGTGATACAGAGTGTTTCATTAACAGCAAGCCTCCTTTACGTATGGCTGACCTTCTCCTGTGGAAACAAAATCACGGATGAAAAGAATCGAAATCACAAGTGTTATGTCTTTTTTGTGCGACTCTATGAAACACCTGCTGAGGAAAAACATCAACAAAACAGACAGGGAGAGAGAAACAGAGAGAGGAAGGGTCTGTCTCATAATCAGACTGCGCCTACAAAGCATTTAAACTTCATATGCAATACACTTTCATCAGTAGCCAAATTGGTATTTGAAACTTATTACAGAATTGCCACAGATTTCCAGTTTCGTTCCTCAGCAGTCTCCATCCAGAAGTAGTACCCCTATTTTAACCTACAGGCTATGTTCTTACTAGGTTACTCCCTAAGGCAGAATTGTTGCCTACCACAGTAGCTCATATACCTGATTATATATGAATATGTATAGTTTCGATAGAGAACAATTATGATAAAAATAATTGTAAAATCTTCCTTGTTGTCATGGCCTCATTCCGTAATGACTTTGGATATTGTTCTGTTATACCTTTAAAACTCTTTTGATACATCCTGTATACTGTAGGTACACTGTTATTACAAAAAAGTAGCTTGAAAATCCACTTTACTTACACTGTGAAATGTGGGCTGCACTTTAAAGCATCCCCACTAACCTTTTTGAACTAACTTAACAATGTAAAACCTGTCAATGCAAATAAATGTCTGTGCTACAAAAACCATAGTCATTGTTTTTACTTCAAAAGTTAGTGTCTGATATGCCTTAAAATTTCAAGATAAGGGATAAAAGAACTTTAAGGCAGTCTCTAAGTGTAAGTCAAAACAACAATTTTGTTTTTGTAGTGTAACAACTGCTATCAATTTTTGCAGGCATGATTACTTGGCTTACGTCAAGAAGCTGATGAACGACCTGCCAAAATGATTGCACCTACTGGAGCCCAGCACTAGCCCAGGTGCATTGAATGGGAGCTGATATGTATTCTAAATCTCTGAACTCCAAATACAGCTACACTTGGCAGCTACTTATTGAGGTGGCTGATACACTTCAACCCTGTCTCAGATCCAGTGTAGCCCCTGGGTGTTTGTCCTGCCTCAGGCTTGAAAAAATTATGCTTTAGGGTTGTCCATATATCCATAACTCTATATGAGTGTCTGTATGTCTCATTTTTTCTCAGGCGCACTTTGAGGCCATTTTTCCAAATTTGTCACAACACTCTGTGTAGATTCACAGCTTCAACAACTAGTTGTCATGTCCAGCTCATCAGATATCAAAGATATGGCCGCCATCCAGATGCAAAAGGTACACTTTGGCATCAAGCAAAGACGCACCACATGAACCTGAAAAGTATCAGTATCAGACGACTTGAACAGACCCAACATGATATATTTTCCAAAATGAGAAAGTGCCAAGATGGGTGGACACACAACCAGGAGAGCAGAGGTTGAGTCCTGTTTGAATCTGTTATTCAAAATCAAATAATCATGTGTTTTTTGTGACTGAACTTAAAGTGTGCCTCAGATATTGCAATCCACCAAAGATGAACTTTGACAAACCGTGTTTATGTAAAATAGCTGTGGAACCAATAATGTTGACTTGTGATGATAGACATGAAGCATACCTTTCTGTTGCATCAAAATGTAGGTAACCTCATACAAGTAACTATTCCTCTTCTTCCTGGGAATCTGTGTCTAAAATATGTAATTTTATGAAAATAAATTAGTGTTTAGAGATAGGGTGTGGAGTGTGGACATCCAAGAGGTGCTTGGAGTAGAGGTGCTGCTACTCCCGCTGAGGTTAGGATGCCTCCTTGGAGACCCCCTCGGGAGGTATTTCAGGCATGGACATCCAGGAGGAGGATTGGGGGCAGAACCATGACACGCTGGATTGACTACATCTCAGCTGGCCTGGGAACACCTTGGTGTCCTTGAGCTTCCCTGTAGCCGCTTCGACCAGGATAAGCAGATGAAGATGAACGATCAATGGAAAATAATTCTGAACGGGTCAATGACTGGAAAAAGTCTTTAACCAAACATCATAAATATTTTGTTCTCAAACTTAGACCTTATGCAAGCATTTGCGCATTAGTCAGAGAACCTAAAGGGAAAGCTTAGTGCTTCAGCCAGAGATGCCAAATGGTCCGTTGTATTAAGAGAGGACAAATATAAAAAGGTACCTTGCACATAATATGTGAAAGGTGTATCACAATACATTAATATGTGACAACCTGGAATGAGAGTATTTGGGAATGAACTGATGTGAGGAAAAAAAAAAAGTTTCTATATAATTTATGGATCTCATGTCTAACATTGTCATGCTCGGGCAGCTTCTTTTCCCTCAATCTCTGCAAACTGTAATTCCAAAAAGCTGAGTGCGTATGTTTCATTGGATATGATTTCCTGGACAATGACATGATAAAAGCGAAAACAGCTTCTTTTATTGTCTTCAAGGTGACTCTTGTCATTCATCATGATTGGCTGCCATTTTGTATCGACCGTGTCGCTCGAAAACATGAAAGATCTATCGAGAGTTACTCAAACTCGAAGCAGATTTATGAGTTGAGGGTACACTCAGATTCTTGCGCTTTCCCTCCATTTCCTTGGCGACTCCTGTTTGTAATTTAGTCAGGAAATTGTTTTGTGTTTGTTTATGAACCATGCAGTCCCAGGTTAGATTAATCCAAAAGGAGACATAGCAGAAAAGAAGGCCGTACACCTGCAGTGATGACTGTTCTTGCAGTGTTGCAGTTGTATTTTCCCCTTGCTCCATTTCCACTTCAGAAAACTCATACAAGGTATGCTAATCAATCTGTATTATGGAAGAGGTAAAGTGACCTGCTCAGGATAGCACTGAAATTACCTTTCACCCCTAAAAAAACAGTGCTCAAGGACCCTCCTTCATTCATTTATTCGTTCCAATCATTAAAGATAATCCCACATCTGCTTAGGTTTGTAAAATATCATATTTTCCCATATGCAGGCAAAAGAAAAGGTGATCATGGCTCTTGATCTTCCAAGGGAATTGCTCATGCTCTCCATGGCTGTTAGTTGTTGTCTGATTCATCAGGTTGACCTTTTATTTTTGAAGCCAGAGTCATTATTTGGGGATTCATTCCTGAACCTTACACCCTCTGTCTAAATGCTGTCTAAATTACTCAATTGTCGCTCTACAGTACTTTGTTAAATCACACATTGCATTGGCAAATTTTATGTGTAAAAGTTAATGAAGTAGTGCTAAGTGAGTATTTTGCATTTAGAATGTTGCATTTCCACAATTAGGCATAATGTAGAAAATTATCTTTTTTGTACATAAAAAAAATCTATTGTTAAGATCATATAGATTATGGTTTATGCCAAACTATCACAATGTTTTAATGTGATTTAAATCATGAAGGCAGTACTTTACAAAAATAAAATTCAACGCAAACTTATATATAAGTTGGTGTGAAGACTTTCACTCCGTCGAGCCGATGTACCGGGTTCACAGCGAGTTGGAGGTGAGTGCAGCAATTTCCCAGAGTGTTAGGGTTGATTGAAGCTCTAGTGAATGGAAGAAACTCATTTCCATTATTGGCTAATATACTGCCTGAATCTTTAAAGATATGTACATAAATATGCACATACATTAAGAGGCAAGGCCGAAAACCAACATTGCATGCACGTGACCTTCAATCCCGCAGATGGCAGCGCATTTAAAATCAGTATCATTCTGTGATGACTATTACAATGTGGACTCAGGAATAACTCAGAAAAAAACTATTTTAAGTATTGTACAAATGTAAGTTGAGACTCAACCATGCAAAAAGCTATATATCAGCCACATCCAAAAGCGCCACCGACTTCTGTCCACTGCTCATCTGAGAAAAACTGACCTAACTGGAAAAGTAGGCTGTCTGTATTGTCTAAATTGTTGCTGCAACCTTCATTTATCTACTTGATTATGTATATTTTGGAAAACCTCTTGTACGGATGTGTTAAAATGAGCCAGAAAATGCTTATTCATATTATGAATGTATGTTCTTTGGGCGAGAGATCCAAGTTTTTATTGATGATGATGTAGGATGAGATTCAACAACAATTCATTTTCAGTGGAACTGGTGTTGTTTTTAATGCTTAACAAGTGACTGTTTCTGAACACAATGAAATATTTCAAGACTTTAATAAACACAATATATGAGCTGATTACAGTGCAGATCATAATTCCATCTCTTTTATTTTGCTGAGAAACATACCAATTGATTAGCCAAACAATTGAATTTATTCAAGTTTCTCACCAAAACCTACATTTTGTTGCTCTTGACATTACATTTAAACCCATCATGATGACCTTTTAATTACCTTTGCCTAATGGTTATTTAACATACCCGATTTTAAACACATCGCTTTACGCTTTATGTCACCTAGTTGAGTTAACTAACTAGCTTATTTTCTTAATATTTCAAGATGGATTTCAAAATTGATTATATGTTTTAAGTTACAGGACATGCTATGAAGCTTGGGTATACTTACTGTGGATGCTTTGAGTAGAGAGGAAGGTGACTCTTCCACGGCAGCATGTAGAAAGGGCTTTAGATTTAATATTTAAACAAAATTGCTTATTAGTTTGATTAACCTTTTAGTTACTTTCATACAACATTGTAAGGTATGACATGTATGTCTCCATATCAAAAGTGATATTGCCATGTATGTTACATATAGGGCAACATATCACATACAGTATATTCATCCTCTTGCTTTATGAAGATTTAAGTTTATAACATATATAAAATGTCCATAATAAGACGTGTATATGCAACGATTCTAAAAGCCCACAGTGTATGATGATTTTTTTTATGGGTACATATGTTGTTACCGTATACAGTAATGCCTGTGCTGTATGTTTTTTAATATATGCTAGTTTCAATTTTAGGTTTCAAATTGATATATTTTAGGGGCGGTGGTGCAACGGTTAGCACTGATCACAACAAGAAGCTTCCAGGTTTGAATCCTGGCTGGGTCAAGGCCGTCTGAAGTTGATACTGTATGTTCTGTTCCTGTGTGTCCTGTCTGTGACACCATCATTTATTGTTAAACCCCTTAATATATGCATTAGACATACATATTTATATGGGATATACATATATTTGTCGATATATGAAATTGTTCCAATTTGTAACAGCTTTATTAAACACATATGCACATAGACGTTTTTGCATCATTTGTAAATATAGTTTATATATGGGTATTCAATATGTCTTATATTTGCGGATGGGATTATTCTATGTTTTAATATAGTTTTAGGTCACAAGAGTCATGGCATCTTTTTCAGATTTTATACTCTCTTCAAACTAATTCAATATAGGCTCTCATCACTTGTACATGTTGGGGTAGAAAGTCATCATCTGGTGTTTCTGGTGAAGGACGTGGTCCTTCAGGAACAGGCCAGTATGTAATGTGTATATGGTAGAGTAAGAGTGAGCCAGTGGCATGTCGGAAACAGAAAATAGAGTGGGAGCAACTGATGGAGAGAATTAATGGCTGGTTCACTAATTAAAGTGAAGAGTCCTGAAGCACATCCCCTGTTCCCGGACCACAGTCTGGATGCACAGCAAAAAAGCCTAACGCTGAGATTCAGTCTGCACGTACTCACATTTGACAGACGGAGACGGAGTAGAATTTCATGCAATTTGACTTGACTTGTTTTCGACTCACTCCCTTGACTAACTATCAGTTCAGAGTTGAGTCAGCTGTAATATCAGTAAATTGACCACACATTCAGCTAATTAGAGCCCAAGTTAATTAAGAATAACATTTTTCAAATTCTGTCCATATGTTACAAGTTGCCTCTGCCCACCGTTTTCTGTTAGCACCAGTCTCTTATGCGCTCAACAGAGATATCTGAAGTTATGGGGTGAGAAAGGGATGTGTGGCATTTTAGTGTTAGATTTGTGTCAATTGCTTGAGTTTTCCTCTCTTTCCCCTGTTCAGTGATTAATATACCATTTAAAAGACTGTTGCCACCAGCCTTGTAGTTGCCCTCAGTGTGTTTTCCCTTAAGTCACATGATCCCCTCACCCACTGACATGTATCCTATTATAATTATCTCTGGTTACGGTTTGTTCCTTTGAACTTACATTTTGTCAGAGCTGCAGTAGCTCAGGAGGTATGGCATTTGTCGTAATCTGAAGGCAGCCAGTTCAATTCTGACTTTTAAATTTTACTTTATTAATATTATGTTAAGAGACATGCCAAATTAAAAAGTTAAAACATAAAAAGGAAAATTTAAACACAGACAACTTAGTTTCTAACTCACA
>KV751371.1:1925954-1937134 GCA_001698575.1 Mola mola | reverse complement strand
CAAGATGAAAAGAAAAAACATTCTAATTTGTTTGGAGTTGGAATGAATGCGATAATGAGATTCTGTTGTACACCAGCAATTTTAATATATCTCCGGTGACGATAATGGAAACAACCCATGCGATAAACACCAGAGCTGGAGTCATGTCACTGAATCACATACAGAGTCTTAGATATCTTTGTTTGTCCTGGAAATAAGCTGCTATACTTTGGTCTATACATGTGATTCCAAGGGATGTGCTTTTGTGTAGTTATATGAATGTGAAAAGTGTTTGAGAGGTTTAGATCCCTGCTTTGAAATCTATGAGCCCATCACAAGGGCCTAAAGTCCTGAACCCTCAGAGACCCGACTGGAGTGAGAAAGACTGTGGGGAGCTTGAAATGGTATAAACAAGAACGAGTCAGCATTGTGACATCTTACCAAGGACCATTTGGGGACTTGACTCTTCCTTTTATATTTCTATTGTTTTCACAACCAAGGAAGCTCAGAAACTCACGGATGTGAACATCCTACAGGTTCTTACTTTACAAAGTGCACAAAAGATAATTTATTATGAAAACCACTTTACTACTTTTGGTCAAAACACTAGTAGTATAAATGATAAGAATTTATGCATTTTTATTTACCATCTTTACCATTTTATGTTCTCGTGAGTTTAATTGCTCCTCCTGTGTCTGCTCCATGTGACCAGAGTTACTTGTTACTTGCAATACGAGTTTGAGCATAGTCAGTGGTGAAATAAAGCAATTTATATCAGTTGTTTTCACTTGCTCCGTGCTGTTGCACTGTTTGACCTTGTTGAGCTAAATTGTCCTAGCAACCGATCTCCATACTGGAATTATTTTCAAAAAAGATGTATTTTGTGAAATTTAGAGCCTAAAAGGGCAGAAAATATGACTTACAGTAGGTTAAAAAAATCTCATTTACAATCCTTTGCCCTAGATTGTCTGGGTTCAATTTCATTGCTTAAAGTAATCAGTTACTTTTTCATTCACAGTTATATTATGGTTGTGGTTAGAGTTTTGATACTTACTGCAGTATATCCACATCAACCAGCAGTCCAGGTATATTTAGTCACACTGAAAACCACAGGTGCAAATACCATTGTTGGTTAGGGACACTTTGGTGCAAATTTGTAAAAAAAAAAAAGTATGAAAATATAATCTTCCATACTAAGATATTTCTGTCTGGATCAAAGTGGCGGCCTGACGGCCACATCTGATGCTCGTGTGGCTGATCGATGAATAAATAAATACACTTTTGTTACTAAAGGCAAATAATAAATATACTAATAATTATGATGATGCTGGATTAGTTCTAAAAAAATGGAAGTTTGGCAGTATGTATGAAATAAATATCAGTTGCATGCTGGCGTTACATGTAACCTGCGGTCAAAACAAGCCATCTATCCTGACACAAACGAAGAAGTATGAAGTGTGTGTTGATAGATCTGTCAATTCTCCATTGAATTTCCTAACTTGAGTTAAAAAAAAACAACTTTCAATTTTCCTTAGGCCTGCACAGCATTAATTCTTCCAGTACCCTTGCTATATGGCTCCAAGGTGACTTAGTAATCACGTAGGCAACCTAATAATATTGTTGTGTGTTCTTTTCTGAAGGTCTTTCGGATGCCATGAGAACTTCATTCATTCAAAAAATTCATTATATGAGCCACAGTCTGACAAGGTTATAGAAACGTGAAGCTTTATGTGAAAGTTGTTTGTGTTCAGAGTCAGGACAGTTTTTACTTATCTCCTTCACTGCACTGGGATTTGTTCAAAAGTGACTAAGTTTTATTCTATACAAACTCTCTAGGACACTGGAGCTACAGATATGCTGTAAGCTGTCTGTCTCTCTTGCTGCTCCTCCTCCACGTCCCCTTTCTGATAGGTTCCCTTAGATAATTGTTTATCTCTGTATACACAGTGCATTCATTAAATAAGGTGTCAAGTTCATATCTGTAAAACATCATTAGAAATGGATTTCCAAATATAAATCTAAACATATTACTCACAGTATCTTGCAAATGAAGGGGCTCATCCAACTTTATGCTCATTAAGAATAGCCTATGAGTACATGTACATACATGTTAATTAATTGACAGGGAAGTAAGCAGCCCCTAATTCCCACATTTACAACATCTAGATGTGCTTATTGGAGGATGTTTAAAAGCAGATGATGACAGTGGACAAGACTAAGGTGGCTGAACAGCTAATGCACTGTTAGAAATGCTTCAACAATAAAATAATTGTTTTCCTATGGTAATCCATGCCTGGCATGCACTCATCTCTTGCTCTGCGCTATGAGGTTTTTAGACATACATTAAAATTAAATTCGCCATTTCTCAGTACAAGGAACTGGAGTGTCATGGTTTTTTTCCACCATCTCAATTCCATTAGATTGCCTGATAATGCACATGTCTCAGCCTACATGCTCACTACACTATCTTCCTCTTCTGAAGTTTTTTTGAAGTGGCCACACCTTAATTCCACATCTTTGTGTCCACTCTGTTGCTTCGTCAAATTGAGTTGTACACTCTCCTCAGCATGCCAACATCCTCTCAGTGAAGCTGTTTACATGCTAGAGTTTAGTAACATGTAATGTTTACAACATTCGCCTTTGTATTTTAACATTACCAAGCATGCCACAATGAAAAAAAAATAACAAGAACATACTTAAGGTCAGTGGCCTTAAATAAATTTGCAGATTTGAAACAAAAAAAAAACAACATTGCATAGTAACTGAGTGCAGCAAAAGTCGGAAATTGCTAAAGTGCTAGGCCACATTTGTGCTCTTGAATGCATCATGTAGAATGCCGTTAGCTGTTTAGCATGAGATGAAAACTTGTGAAGCATGAATGGATGAACAAAATCCCCATAGTTTCAGATTTATATTTCTTGTTTCTTATTTACCAACACAAGCAGCGCATGTTTGAGCGATCGTCACTTTGTGGCATGATCTCCACTTAAATACCACAACTGCTTTTGAACTGCTGCTTTTGAGAAAGAAAATTAGAGCAACCAGCACAGTCTCAAGTAATTTGACATCATACTGCCGTGCAGGAAGGGTCTGTTGCTACAAAGCAGTGGACATGGTTAGACCATATAACCTGCTGTCCTAAATGGTGAGAGAAACCTTTTAAAGACCATAAAATGTTAAGATCATAAAGTATTTATTTCCCTCATTGTCTCAGACAAGCGTCATGACATTATAGTCAGTGTGGTCAAAGGTTTTTTCCAGGGTCACATAGAACCAGGATTATTTATATAGCTTCATGTTCTCAATGGAAGGACTGTTACAAGTTTCGCTCCAGTATTACAATCAATCCACAGGGAATGAAGTAACTTAAGAGTACCTGGCTCCAAATGGCTGTGTGCACTAAAAAGCGAGGTGGGGAACCCGTATTAGGTTTATTTGTTGGGATCAATGTGGCAGAGCTGTTTAGGTGAAAGACTTAATTACTTTCATCAGGAAACACAGTGGAATACCTGTGGAGACTCTGAGCCAATTGGATGTCTGAGAGTGATTCTTTTTTTTTTTAAACACCATACTCTTAATTTCAGTCTGAATTTCTATTCTATAGAGGCTACCATAAGTTGCATCTCTAAACCAAATTATTTCACATTTCAAATGTATTAACCAGTCAGGTTGTCAAATAAGCTTTCTGACTCTAGTGTCTGTAACTACAAGTACTTTAAAAACTCTTGCAAATGAGAGTTCTTTTTTGTAAGAATATTAAATTAAAGAATATTTAAATTGGGAAAATAAAAGCTCCTTCAAAGAAACAAGGTGCATTTGGAAAAAAAAAAAAGAAAAATATGCCTTTAAGAATATTCAAAGCGATTCCCCTTAACTTTTATAATTTGCATCTTATCGAAGCTAGTAAAATGATTGATTCATGACACCGCATCAAACCCTGAAGCTGCTGGCACAGCATCCCAGCATTTGTGCACTGTGGAGTACATCCCCACAAGTCAATTTAGGGTTGTGTTCAGCAAGTCTTGATAGTCAATTAGAGCCTTGAAAACAGGTGAAATTCCCCCTTTTTCAAATATCCTGCAAGGTAAAAAATAATTTTAAAAATAAATATGGTACTCATGGTCAGTATATAATACTGATAAATATATAATACTGTTTGTTCGTTTATTCAAATTTTTATGAATTTAAGCCTCAAAAATCATTGAGTTTCCATCATTTGCAAAGTTATTGAGATTCAGTATATGGGTTATATATCAGTGCAAACCATAAACCCAGCTAGTGAGCAAAAATTTAACAAGGACACACTCAAGGTTGAATACAACACAGAGAAAAAGAATTTCCCCAAGGAGTGTAGAATTTGTAAGTACTATGCAAGAATATAAAAACAGTTTATTATACTTAGGCAGTCACTGAGATTCATATAGCAACACTTATTAAAGTGGCTATGGGCCAACACAAGAGAAGTCTAAGTGGAGGTACGAAAGGAGGTCCTATTCACCACACACACACCCGTCCCTGTGCAGGTCACACATTATTCATACGCACACTCCGCAAGGCATCGAAAAAAGGAATGAAGATAAACGTGGAATTAAGAGAACATATTAGCAAAAATCAGAATTGGCACTGAAAACACAAGAAAGAAAAAAGATGCTTTATTTAAGTGACTATCCTGGAACCAAATGCAGAAGCTGAGACAGAGGTAAAGGTTTTTATTAAAGGGATAAGAGAGTTATTACAAAAAAGGAGACTGAATTTCCTGAAGGCTTCTGAGAAAACGAATTGACTGGTCTTTCAGTCAAAAGTCCTGAGAGGCTGGGCGAGCAGCTAGCACTGACTGGCAGGCTGAAGTGGAGAGCTCAAGTGTATGGAAAAAACAGAGGTTGATTAGAAATGGCGAAAGTCACTGGAGGTAAAAAGTAAATAAATAAATAAAAATTAAAAATAAACCTCCTACATTGCACTAAGCCACAGTTACCACTGCAGAGGTGGATACTGCAATACTGCAGTTGAAGAGGAACAGTTGCGCAGTTCAGGTTGATCGAAAAGGCCTATGAGTGAGTTTCATCCATCTCCATTCACACTGGATCCAATTCAACCATTGCCTGTGGCCTGTAGGAGGAAGATGGGCATAAATCTCTTCTCCATTATAGAAGCCTTACTCATAGTCCAGTAATTTTCTTTGTAATATGAGGCTGCTTTATGCCTAACAAGTAAGGAAAATGACACTGTCAGAGATGGTGTCTAATCTCATTTAGAGTAAACCCGAGCCACATCATAATGATAACCTTACAGCCTGCTATCATGCTATTAATGTGTGAGCAGCGGAAAAAGAAAATGTCAAGACACCTCAGATTGAAGCCAAATAGAGACTCTCTCTTCTACAAAAGAAATGACACAGGTAGATATGCTAAAATGCAACGATGACTACCATGTGAAAATGGTGCCTCATTACTTGGGGAACTTCATATCAGTCATATTGAAGGAAGCATTACGTGGGCCTTTTCTTCACAGAGCAAACTAGGGATTCATGGATTATTAGTCTGAAACACAAGCAGTACAACAAACCTGAAATTCTGTTATACATTGTTAATATTAATTCCTGTTAGTTGTAAGTGTCCAGAATTGCATGAATTCACTTTAAAACTAAAGTTGATTGTTGAGTAAACCATTGGTTCTGTGGATAGTTACTAAGTGATGATTTGGATCGGTAGTTGGCCCAAGCCACCTACCTGTAGCAATGGTATTTGAAGACCCAGGAATACGCCTTCAACATCTCACAAATTGCTGTTTAAATAAGCAATTCACAAAAGCGCTAAGCCAACAATCTCAGAGCCCTCTGAGAGACAGTCGACAGAGATATAAAATAAAGGGCTGAACTGAAATCTTAATTAATGTTAATAAACATCCAAAAAAAATGCTTCTGGCTCAAAGTCACTGTAGTATTAAAATTCTTTTACACTTATACCATGTGTCTAAGGCTCAAATTTGTGTTGATATAAGCAGTACCTTCAAATTAATCAACAAATAATTCCTTAATGGTAGCATTCTGCTTTTGATTATAATATATATATTTGCTCATCAGTAATATTCAAGCCAATTTAAGATCATTTTTCACAGCATTGTACCTTATATAATAGCTCAAAGACTGTATGTGTTGTGTTCTTCTGGATACATCTCTGCACCGCTGGAGATGGATCAAGTCTATTGATGTCCACCTGAAAGTGTATTGCCTCAGCTACAAAATAGTTGCACTATTTTAAGGAAACACTAGCTGTTTCATCTATCAAACTTGACTTTTTTGTTTGTCAGATCCCGTGATCCAGATCACAATGCACCAGTTGGGAGCCTTTTACCCTAACATTTAAAAAAAACAAGTGCCCTTTTTAACAATGTTAAAAAATCCTTAAAAAATTCTGGATCCAGATCCTGAATACCTTTAAAATTGAATTGGATCTAAGTTGGATCAAGCCAAAATTTCATGCAAATTAATCCTGTAGTGTTTGCATAACACCCACCCACAAACACCCTCACAGAAAGCTGCATAGGTGAAGAAAAAAAAAAATCTTTGCTATACAAGTTGTCATGGTCATTCATCCTTTTTCTGTCTCTCCCTTCTTCCCTCCTTCTCTTGACTTCCAGCACTGTTTCTACTTCTCACCTCCATGAGCCTCATTAACCCTCTCCTCACTTCATTCATCTCATTCTCCTCATCTGAGTGTCTCCACCCGTACTTCATTGCCTGTCAGTTCATTTTGTATTTTAGTCCACTACTGAGTTCAGTCTTTGTTGACTCATTTGCTTTTTCAGCCCACCTTCCTGTTTCAGTGTTGGCATTTTATTCAAATAAATAATTCCACTATTGATCCTGTCTCTCTGTCGTCTCCTGCATCTGGGTCCAAAGCACAGCTCATCCTCTGACAGAAATATAATTAAAGAACTGCTGTAAGCTTTTGGCTGACAGGATTTAAAGCTCTCTGCGCTGATACCAGTCAATACGACTCGGAAAAATAAAAGTAACTAAAAGCTGCTTTGTAAATAACTCACTACTTATTTTGACAAAAGGCGCAACTGCTATCTTAAACTTCATCAGTATCTAGAACCTTTCAAAACTTCAGTATGAGGACTGCAATGCTTTCTCTGTATTTGTGCTTAAAAATCAACACATTCTCATACTATAGGTTGTCAGATGCCACCACTTGCCAAACCTTGTACCAAGTTATAGCATATTTTAGATGACCAAGTAACTAAATCTCCTTGATTACGGTTAGAAAAGCCATGAAATAAGAGCAAAGGTTGTTTTTTTTTTTAGCAAGGGGAGTGCTCAACTAGACGTTTTCAACAAGGTCATTATCAACAGGCAGAGAGAAAGAAACGATTGCTTTTTAACTAAATCCTCTATCAAAGTGTGTGAGGAAAAATAAAGTTCATGTTCTAGCTCTCTGTTTTGATGTCCTAAACAATAAACCATAAAAAGCTATTTGAAAAAGCACTACTGCTCTTAATTCTTCAGTATTGGCTGTTTAAAAGTTACTACTTTATAACATCAACACATCCTTTATTCATGAGGATCTTACAAGATTTCTAACAGACATCTTATTTGTTTGCCTTTATCCATTTTCAAAGGGTTATTGGCTTCTCTGTGGCTGCAGTTGTAAACTCTACTTTTGACTAGAAAAAGTACTAAATATCAAATCCAAAAATAAGTCGACCACATTTTAATGTTATACAGTGTAGTTGACATATACGCTCATCAGCCCTAACACCTGCCTCATATTGTATCAGTGCCTCTCATGCTGTCAAAAAATAGCCGTGACTTGTCAAGACATGGACAGAAGACCTGTGAGGGTGTCCTGACCATGTCGTGACACTAGTGGGATCTCTGTTCTGTCTACTTTATCACATCCCATGAATGCTCGATTGGAATGGGTTCTGACGACTTGGGAGGACAGGTCAAAATCTTGGGACTTTCAGTGTTTTTTAATCCTTTCCTAAATGATATTTGTGTTGTAGTTGGACACATTGTCCTGCTGGGTGTCCTTGGTCTGCATTAATGTTCAGGTCGGTGATACATGTCAAAATATAATGTCCACAGCAACGCCAGCACCCAAAGCCTCCCATACGACCAATGCATTTTAACTACATGATTGTTGTTACTCCATTGTCAGTGGTTTAATGACTTCTGCACATTTAGTATAGCAATCAGCAAGCTTAGTTTTATTCATTTTTAGCAGCGTTTCTGAGCTTCAATTATATAATCTAGCAAAAACATTAAGCATTACTAGTAAACACATTCAGTTATGAATCTACAGTAGTACCTATAGCAATCAGCATGTCTGTGATTAGAAGACTAGCACCTTTTAAGCTACAACACAGGTTATTTTTAAAATACATAAAGTCCAATTTCACACAGAGCTGAAGAGAAAATGGAAGCAAAGAAGCTTTCTGAGGAAAGATATCATCCATATACAGATGCAAAGATATTACAATAAATTGGATTTAAATTACAGAAGGAACAGCAAGTCCGCTATAATAGTATTACCAGATGGATGATTATTACATTGCTAAGAGTAAAAATAGTCAGTGAGTATTCCAGATGGTGTTAAAATCTCCACTGCTTGCCACCTTGTAAAGAATAAAATCACGCACTTTATTGGCTAAAAAGATAGTCAATTCAAATCAGATGCAGAAGAAATGGAGAGGAGGAAAGAGAAAGTATGAGGAATCCAGAAGGGAGAAACTGAATCACAATGCCAATCAACAGTATTTGGATAGGTATAATAAACAATATACAGTATATCCTATGATTTCTGAAGAAGTCCACATATTTCAATAATTAACTGATTTGACTGTTAAATAAAAAAAAAACATCAAAAGGCTTTCCATTTACTGAAAGGACAAAAGCAGAACATTCAAATTGAAAAACCGAAATCAGCAAATAACTGAAACAATTAATTGATTTTTAAAATTCAAAAAAATAATATCACAACCTATTTAAGAGAAAGAATACTCTAGAGCAGATAAGTTAAGTTAGGTTAATAGATGGAAGATTTGGATTGTTGACAGCTTCAACATGTTATTAACGTAAAATACAGGCAAACAAGATCGGTAGCCCATAATAGTTTGTTAGCTTGCTTTTTTGGTTTTGAACTTCCCTCAAAACCCCATTCCAAAAGAGTTTTGACCATGCTGATGAAGCCTATAACTGACATATAACTCTGTCTGTACTATAGTACTACATGGGTATTGTTACATACGAACATGAAGTGAATGGTTTTCCAGTGCGAATATTTTATTATAAATGCATCCACAGAGTCTAACATTGTATCATCATGTCAGGGTTTACCACTGAAATGAAACAAGTTAAATCAATGTTTGGATTCATGTTTTGGAAGTAGTAAATCTGTATAACCACTGAGATTTGTGTGTAACAACATGACAAAAATGTCAGAGCCCCTTTACTGCTTGTGACAAAACTCATTATTTCTGTGTTTTCAAATAATGCCAACATACTGATGGCATAACTAACAACGATCTGTAATTTTTTTTTTTTCTACCTGAATCTCTCCCAATTGAAATTGAAGCTTAGCGTAACTTCAAGCAAGAAGGCACTCACTCATCTCTCTCCCATCTTACTCTGATCAGCAGGCAGTAGGCGTATCCTTCTCTTCTTGCTTCATCCAGCCAGTGCTAGCCACGATCACTATCACCTTATCATGTCACAGAAGCCAAACTTTAAATGTGTTTTCCTTTGCTTCTGTCAGATGTCATCTCATGATTACCAAGCGACCCTCCTCCACCACATCCTTCAGATTTCCCGGGTCAGTGGCAGGTTCTCACAATTCATCCCTTTCCGTCTCTGTTCTTCTTGGAGGATCCAGCTTTTGCACTCATTACCAACACCAGTGTTTTACACTACGGGGTGATCTTCTATCCTAAGCGTCATCCGTCACTTTCTTAGTCTAACTGCCAAAGTGTGTTCTTTTCTCATGTACATGGTATTAAAGTTGTCACTATTTCAAACTGAGTCTCTCCAGGTTGAACTGTGTTATTTGAGTATTGATCAAAATATTCATGAATATGATTTTATTTTTCTTCCGTAAATGAGCAGCCCCCAAAATTAGGGATATAAAGATCATGTAGAACATATGCAGTGGCAGTAAAGTGTTTTTGGCATATAAATGTCATTATTTCATTTTCCTATCCTCTTAGAAATGTGGGGAATTGTTATAGTGGTAATTAGCAGATCAATTATTGTTTTATGGACAAAAAGTGCTTTTTGTTAGGTGATCTTGTCCAATCAGCACAAAACTGAAAAAAGTTAATTCTGATGAGCCCAAGTAGTTGTTTTGTGCCACATGTAATAAACTTCCTCCATGTCATATTGAGATTGTATTGACAAAAATGAGATGGGAGCTCATAAAATGTAATACCATGTCTGTTGTCATGTCAAGATAAACTGGTAAAGATGTTTTGGGCAGGACGCCATGCAATTCTTTGGAGCAGCTGCAGGCTGTGAGACAGCAGATTAAACTCCAGTGGTTCCCCTTCTGTCTTTGAGACACACCACGTTCCCTCCTTCTCCAGATGACAACACACCATCTACACAAATGGCCTTCAATTCAGCATCTCTTCACTTCATGAAACTGAGTTGTTCACTCATTGGTAATGGCAGCAGTATAATGTTTTGTTAATATCCTCTCTAATAACAGTGATGGTTGCTGTTTCTTTGCTCCTTTTCAAATAAAGAGCCATAATGTTTGTTGAATAATACAGTGCTGTGTAGTTTTTGTGATGGTTCTGTAATTACAGCTACAAAATTAGATAACTCCAGGAACTGCCACCTTACCGTGGTGGAGGGGTTTGGGTGCCCTAATGATCCTAGGAGTCATGTTGTCGGGGGCTGTTTGCCCCTGGTAGGGTCACCCAAGGCAAATTGGTCCTAGGTGAGGGGCCTGACAAAGCGCGGTTCAAAAGACTTCTACTATGGTGACAAACAAGGACTTGTTTACCCTGCCCGGAGGGATACCGGGACCCCGCCCTGGAGCCAGGCCTGGGGAAGGGGTCCGTAGGTGAGCGTCTAGTGGCCAGGCCTTTGTTCATGGGGTCCGGTCGGGCTCAGCCCGAAAAGGAGACATGGGTCTGTCCTCACATGGGCCCACCACCCACAGGAGGAGCCATAGAGGTCCGGTGCTATGTGGATC
>KV751371.1:1902534-1914641 GCA_001698575.1 Mola mola | reverse complement strand
CACATATATATTATATATATATGTATATAAACACATACACACACACACACACACACACACAGACAAACAAATAAAATAAAATGAATTAAATAGAAAAACAAAGCCATCACCTCAATCTCTTCACAATTTCAGTAGAGTCTCATTGAGCTGAAGGGGAGCTAAATTTCCACAGTTCAATTTTAGGTTACGGTAAATAGTGGAAATGTCTCAGTACTTAAAATAGATAAAAGTCAAAGAGAATAGAGTAGCTATATTTGAAAGAGGTTTTTTTGTTTTGTTTTTTTCTGTTATAGCCGGGGGTTCTCTGTGGACAGTCGACCAGCAGCTGAGCCTCACAGATAAGCTCCCAGCCAGAGAGAGAGAGGGAACAAAAAAACATAAAAAAAAGACGAGTGAAATAAAGAGTGGGCCAGCAGCGCTGTATGTGATTGAGAAGGGCTCCATTTCACAGTAAAAAGCACAGCGAAAGGGGTTGGGAGAGGGTGTCGCAGTTGACAGATTGGGAATGAGAGAGTAGTTTTGAGGGGGGGCGGGGATGAAAGGCACAATATAGTATTAGGATACAGCCTGTGGGAGCTTTTTGCACAGGCGAAAGTTGTGAGAGCATGTTGGTGGCTGCATCCTTCAGTGCTGCACTGCAGGGAAGGTAAGTTGGGTCACACTAATGGTGGCAACAGCTGAGGTGCACTCTCTCTGTCTGACTGACTGACTCTCACCAGGCCTCTCCCCCTGCTGATGTTTTGAGGGTGTTCACCATTTCAAAGACTATATTTCTGTTTGAAGGTGAAGTATTCTTGAGTATTCCAGAATACTTGCGTGTCTGACCAACAAAAAATATACAGGTAATTTTCAAATGTGGTGTTTATGCATTTTAGACTCTATTTAGTAGAGGAAATGATAATCTGTAATGATACCAAAATCTCCACCAAACCTCAAATACAACTAATTATGATGCATCAGGATAGCTTGCTTTATTTCAATACGTATTGTAATAAGTCAAGAGCAAACTAGTAAAATGAGAAGTGTGGAGAATGGGAGAATATCATGCTGAACTCTCCACTATCAGTTTAAAATCCCTACATGGGCCCCGAATGCATTTCCCACGTAACACTTTTCCGTATGTGGAAGTCTTTAACATTCTGTGTTCTTTTTGTTTGTTCTCATACCAATTTTTCATGACAAATTAAGTTTGATACTTGACAACTTTACACGTTAACCAAAAATCCCAAGTAGGGCCATTCCTATTTGACTCCACCAGCATTGCTATTTCATGGTAGCATTGCAACTTATGACAGTGGCAGATTTAGGGTAACTTGATTGGAAATTACTTAACTGGCCATAGAGGTAGTACCCTGAAGACATGTGCCAGCTATTTTCAAACCTAAAGTCTAGACCCAGTGTGATAAATAAAATTGTTTGTCAGGGTCTGCTAGTGTCATGTGTCTGTTGTTAGGGTCAATCAGTGCTTCAGGTCTTATGTTGAAGTTTTGCTTGGGTCTTATTACCCATGTCCTGTCGTGTTGTCCCTCAGGTGTGTTCGATTACTCGCTCTCCCTAATGTGTCTCACCTGTGTCCAACTACTTAACCCCCATGTTCCCTTCCTCCTGTGCCAGAGTGTCTTGTCTACCTAGCGAGCATTCCAGCATTTGTTCCTTGTGAATCTCTTTGTGTCCGATCTGTACTCCGTGTTTCGATTACAGAGTTTGCCTTATCCTTATCTGTACCTCTGCATAATTTGAATTCCTGGTTTGACCTTCATTATTAAAACAACTACTGATTTGGAAAGCTCCCTGTGTGTCTCTGCAATATTGGATCCCCCAGACCTGGTACCTGATATTGTTAAGACTATGCAAAAACTTTCTGATGAAACTAAAGTACATGGGCAACACCTTGAATATGCAAAGCCACCTATAAATCTTTATCATTTTGATGAGAAAGTGACTAACACTGTAAGTCAATCTGCAGTGATTAACGAAATGTTTAAAGCAAAACTGTTTGTCTCTACTCCAAGAGCAGCCAGGTTTACAAGGTCCAACATTTTGTTTATTTGCAAGTGTGACCAGTTGTCTCCCTCCCAGCTGCTGTTGACACTGTGCCCAGTGTGACAGCACCTTCATTATTGGGTGGTGCTGTGCACATCCTTATTAATAGCTGGGTGACCCCATCTTTCTCTCTCTACTTATGGTGGTTGCAGTGTGGCGTGGCTGAGCTTCATTTGTCCGCTCAAGTTGTAAATTTGCTAGACACACAGATTCCACCTTATTTGCCATACAGTGTGGCGCAGCGGAGCTTTGTTGGCTGGCGCAGTTCGTGAGTATGTCAGACATTACGATCCAACTCTATTCGTCATTTTTCAGTGTGTACGCTATGGGTGTTGGTGACGCTAGTGTCCACCTGTCTTAGTGTAGTGTAAAATTATCAATATAATCACTAATATTAGAAATAATGGCATTCCCAGAGTCGCACTACTATCTTAAAATTGTTTATTTGTTTAATTGATGTCTTTTTCGTTTCGTCCAATTGTAAAGTTGTTTTGTTTCGTTAGGATATGAATTATTTGCATTTATTTATTTTTTTCCCCTTTGTATTAGTAGTTTGTCTGCACCAACCTTTTCCGGTATAGTACAAGGCCTGATTTTATTATCCTATTTCCTCTCTGTCGAACAGGTGCTGAGGGCCCAAGGCGGCAGTCCACTTGTGGTATTTTCTGCACATCCCTTTTGCCCCTGTTGCCAGTGTGTAGTGTCACAGGTGATTAGTTTTGGTGGTCCCTTCCTTTTTTTGGTTTCCTGCTGCCTTGGTGAACCCAGGCCATGTTCCTTATGCCCTTGCCTGAGTAAAAAACAAATTCCAGCCTTGATGAAACATTCTTAAATAAGAATTATTTTCTTTTGTTGAATAAAGAATCTATTGTAAAATGTCTCCTGCCCAGTGGTATCCCTGAACCTTAAGTATATCAAAGAAATTTAACTATTTAATTAATTCCTGGGGGTGGAATCCTCCAAGGTTTCCCCTCCACCACCTTGCCACACAAGGACTTCTACTCATAGAGTGTGGTCAAAAATTAATGCTACAAACACAGAAAACAAGGTATGATATATTTGTTCTGCTACAGAACAGTTTTGCTTTCTGACAGAGTAGTTTGATTTTCTCGCTACTTTACCTAAAAATTACTTTGCTAAATAGGCAGAGATTGTTGTGGCAGACAGATATCATGATTTATCATGGTATAATAGTCTTGCAATATGACTAAATTACTGTGTTGCAATATTATTATCACAAGCAATGTAGTGTGTATTGTGTCATGACTGTGATTCTCATCCCTAATGTACGCACTATGATTCTGTTTTAATTTTTTTGGCTTTTTTCTACTTTATTCATATCTGAGTAGTCTGCAAAACTAGGATGCATTACCTTGTATGAAATGTGCTATAGAAACGAATCTCATTAACAATATATAATGAAGGTTATCTTTAAGGTTATGCGGAGCATCAGATACTGCAGGGGTCATAAAAAGTGAACTGAACTGAACCTTCTTTTGAAATGTCTTCGATTGAAATAGTGACTGGAGTGGATATCCTACTGAAAGTCCAATCACTGACTTACCAAACAGAAAATTCAAATGGAACGCACAACCGATGTCAGAGTGCAACTGAACAGTTTGATTTTATATTCATAAAACTTGTGTTCTCGGTTGTAATAACTCACAGATGAACCCATTCTTCAGTAAAGTCAGTAGGAGGAGAATTTTAGTTGAACCAGTATAAAACTATTTTCAGTGTCATTTCCATTCAAATTATTCCCATGATAACTTCATAATGTCTTATTTATGATATATTTATATGATAATGATTTGTTCAATGACGTGAAACTTCATGTACTGCTATTCTGAACTGTAGGCCATACATCTGTTTGACTCTTAAAAAAATGACAAAGATGCTTACTCATAGGTTCAACAAAAGTGGCAGTCACAGTATTTTGCAGCATTTACATCAAGTATAAACATGAGGGGAACTGATCACTGTTACTAAACCAGAAGTTTACACTCTTACTAAACTTTAAACTTCATTTCTTACTTTATGATACATTGTTTCTCTTGAAAGACATAATAAGTTGCTGACAGTTAAAACAATCAAGTGAGAGAGAGAATTATCCAGAGACAGACTGCCTGCAGGCATATCGATGGAGTCATTATGGAAATCTTTGGTGCCTCATTATACAAACACAATAATGTTAAGGACCAATATGGGGATGGTTTACGGGGACTAGACCTGCAACAATTATGTAGAATGACAGGTGCATATAAATGAACAAATGGGAACGAATGCATGCTTGGATGTGTGTTTAGCTAAAGCAAATGAGGGAGGCAGGAGGAAGTTATTGTGCTTTTTGTTTTTTTGTTTTTCACAGACAGAAACTGCTTTGTTTTTTCTCCCTCAGTTCTTTCTTGGCTTTGATGGGGAAGGCAGGGAATTGTTTGTGCACAGAAGGATTATAAATCTGCTGCAGAGCAAAAAACATTTCTAATGCACTTGTTGTGTTAATTTAAATTTAAATCAAGAGTCCTGCAGTGCATCCCAAAAAATACTGTCACCTGTGGTATTAGCTTTCTGGCAATTGTTCATCCAAGCTCTGTCCCAAAAGTGTTTCCAAATTGAATATTCACATGTGCAACATGTGCTTAACTTCAGGCCTATAAACAGAGAACCAACTGACTATTTGTTTGAAAAAGAATTAGCTACTAATGGACTATGGCACATGCAGAAAATTGTATATTTTCAGTGAGACATCACTGCAAATAATATATAAATACAAAGTAAACATACCATCATGTTGATATTACCCAAAGGAAACTTTTGTAATACGTTATGGACCAGGAAACACAAGCCTTCACAGATTCTTATCTCCAATAATGAATAGTTTTGTATTTAACAAACACACGCACACACACACACACACACACACACACACACACAGCCAAATCATCCACTGTGGGTTGCAGATAAATATAAAGAAATAGATATTTAATATTTCTTCACACACCAGACAAATTTGCTGCGATGTTTCACACAAGCAATGGCAACTCTATCAGTTATAAGCTCTTAATTGTGCTAAGAATTTGTGTGAGATATAACACAGCCAAAGAAATTGGAGTGTTTTACAAAAGCAAGCCAAGAATGCTGAATCATGCAGTTAAAGTATGATATCTGCGGAAAAGATAGCATGTATGTGAAATGAGAGTTTAATAAATCCTTGACTTCATGAGACACGAGCAGTGGTTAAAAGACACAAAGTAAGTCATCACGCTGCTTTACAATTAAGACAAGAAAAATCCAAGTTAAATGTGAAAAAGAGTTTGTTAATGTCGAACTGATCCACTTTCTGTTCTGGCAGCCCCATCGTTTTTCTACAACTTTCTAAAGCATTCAATTTCTCACACTACTGACTTGTTGTGAAAATGTTAGGCTTAAGTGAGATCATGGTTTGGGTTAAAATGATATGCTGGTTTTAGCATAGTTGTTTTGAAATGTGACTCATCCATTCCTCCTGGATGGACAGAGTTGCCCATTGCATGGAATAAAGATACATTTTTGGAGAGCCCAGTCTCTAAGGCCATGAAGGCAAAAGGTCACATATATACTGTATATGAATCTTTTTCCTTTTTCAGCTTTACCTAGCTTTTTCTTGGAGTTGCTACAGTGCACCATCCTCCTCAATCTCTACCAGTCCTCTGCACCTTCTTCTCTCACACCAATTTTCTGCATGTCCTCTCTCATAACACCCATGAACTTCCCTGGTCTCAGTACTATCTTGTAAATCTTTCCTTTTACTTTTGCTGCTACTCTTTGGTCACAGATCACTCCTGACACTTGTCTTCACCCACTCCACCCTGTGTGCAATCACTTCTTCCCCTCTTTACCACTTTCCCCGTAGCTCGGAACAGTATTTCAACTCATGGACCTTTTTCACTTCTACTTCTTGCAACTTCACCGTTCCATTTGCCTCCCTTTCATTCTCACACATGTATTCTGCCTTCCTACAACTCACTTTCATTTCTCTTCTTTCCAGCGCATACCTCCATCTCTCCAGGTTTTCTTCCACCTGCTCCCTGCTCTCACTACAGATCACAATGTCATCTGCAAACATCATAGTCCACAGAGATTCCTCTCCGACCTCATCTGTTAGGCTGTCCATCACCATAGCAAACAAGAAGGGGCTCAGGGCCAATCCTTGATGTATTCCCACCTCCAACTTGAAGCCATCCATCACTCCTACAGCGCACCTCACCACTGTCATACTGCTCTCATACATATCCTCCACCAGTCTACATACTCTGCCACTCCAGACTTCCTCATACAGAACCACAGTTCCTCCCTCGGCACCCTGTCGTAGACTTTCTCTGGATCCACAAAGACACAATGCAGCTCTTTTTCACCTTCTCTATACTTCTCCATCAGCATTCTCAAAGTAAACATGTTGTCTGTAGTGCTCTTTCTTGGCTATTTCCTTTGTTCATTTTCTGCCACTTATCCATGTCTGGGTTGCAGGGGCAACTGTCTGAGAAGGGAGATCCAACTGTTTCTCTCCCCGGTCACTTCCACAAACTCCTCTGGGGGGACACCAAGATGTCCCCAAGCCATCTGAGACATATAATCTCTCCTGCGTGTACCGGGTCTGCCCTGGGGTCTCCTCCTGTTGTTCATAACTCCACTGCCCTCTCTCCTACACACTTCAATACCTCTACTGGTATGTTATCAGAACCAACTGCCTTTCCATTCTTCATCCTCTTCAAATATTTTCTCACTTCATCTTTACTAATCTTTCTAACTTTCTGTTCAACAGTTTCTACCTCTTCCACCCTTCTTCTCTCTCATTATCTTCTTTCATCAAAGTATTCCTTCCATCTTCTCAGCAAACTGTCCTCACTTGTTAATGCATTTCCATCCCTGTCCTTAATCACCCGAACCTGCTGCGCTTCCTTCCTAGCTCGATACCTCTGCCTCGCCAGACGATACAGATTTTTGTCTTCTTCTTTCCACCTCCCTCTTCACCTAACGTTAAATCTCCTTGTATTCCTGTAAAGTCTCTTCTGTTCTTTCATTATCCCATGTCTTCCTCGCCAACCATTGTATACTCTCTTGTATTTCCTCATTCCACCATCAAGGTTTATCATCAGTCCTCTGTCCAGATGACACACCGAACACGTCCCTAAATGACTACCTGATCACTGTTGTTATAGTTACCCAGTCATCTGGCAGTGCTTCATGACCAACCATACCTGCCCATCACTTCTTCATCACCGCTGTTCCCTTCACCAACAGGACAAATGGAGTCTGCTTGCATCACCATTCTCTCATCCCTGGGAATACTGGCTACTACTTTATCTAACTCACTCCAGAATATCTCTTTCTCTTCCATCTCACAGCCAACTTGTGAGACATTAAGCACTGACAGCATCATCACACCTTTAATTTCCAGCTTCAACACTCTTTTCACCTCTATAACATTTTTTGCATACTCTTCCTTCAGGATCACGCCTACTCCATTTCTCTTCCTATCCACACTATGATAGTATAGTTTGAACCCTGCTTCAATGTTTCTTGCCTTGCTTCCCTTCCACCTGGTCTCTTGCACACACAGAACATCTACCTTTCTTCTCTGCATCATGTCAGCCTCATGTCTGCCTTTGCCTATCATCAAGCCAACATTTAGAGCTCCTCCTCCCAGTCCTACAATCTTGACTTCCCTCTTCTCTCTCTGTCTCCTAATTCATTTCCTTCTCTTGTTTACGACTAACAGTAGCCCAATTTCCGCCGGTACACTGTCTGTCAACAGCACCTGTGCCAGTCATTGTTAACCTGGGTCCCAACCGATCTGGTATAAAATTGGTTTTCGTGATTCGCATGTTTGATTTGGCTCAGTTTTTAATGCCAGATGCCCTTCCTGACGTAACCCTCACCATATATCTGCGCTTGGGTCCGGCACTAGAAATACATTGGTTTGTGACTCGTGGCTGTTTTATTACATATATATGTATAGTTTGTACTTTTCAAAAATTAAGTACCTTTGTTTCACTTTTGATGTTGCATATATCATACTTTTTTCTTTTTTTTGACAATACATGTCATATATATACTGTATGTATAGCATGTATTGTCAAAATAAAAATGTATGATATATGCAACATCACTTGTAAATAAAAGGTACTTCTTGGCAACTTAAATTACTTTAGCGCAATGTGTGATGATATTGTGCTATCCCTACCTGACATCAGATTATTCTACTAACAGTCATCTCTGGTTTTGTGGCCCTGTAGAGTTAAAAAAAAGCCCTACTTATAATATACAACCCTGAGTGCTACTTTCACAATGTACTATGACAGAGGATAATCCTTTGTACTGAATGATTGATAATGATTAAATGATTATCTAGGCATGACGCTGTAAATAGTTTGGCTGGGCCATCCATCCTGTTTGACACCTTCTGGTCAATGAAACCAACAGCCATTAAATTTGTTGTGAATATTTATTGTCCACAGTAAATAATTTTCATGTTTTTAATGACAAATGTGCTTTTTGTCAAGAGAAATAATGAAAACAATTTCTGTTAATGCTTCCAAGAGGATAACTCTTTTCATTTTGGACACTGCATGATTTTCCCTCTGGCAGAAATCTTTTTGCATAGAATCTGAAACAAATTTCCAATATGTATTGATCCAGCATCCAAAGCATCATAGTCACCAGACATAAATATGTACATATATTAAGATTCTGCAATCTCTAAAACCATAATATACCTGTAACAATGTTTTATAAGCTAAGGTGAGGTTCAGGAAAGACAGGTTTGATGTTTTGGAGGAATGAGCCTGTTTACTTTCTCTCCAAGAGATGAAAAGACTGACACAGTGTGACCAGATGTGAACAGGGTGAAATTGGAATAGAGGGGTCAGGACAGTGGGATATAACCATATTTCCTTAATATTATAGTAAATACATTCTTAAAGTTTGGAGCCTTCATCACCATCACTGGGGATTTCAATCATGCCTGTCTCTCCTCCACAATCCCCACCTTTCATCAATTTGTTTTATGCACCAACAGAGAAAATAAGACTTTGGACCTGCTGTATGCCAATGTTAAGGATCAGACTTGCCACTCTGCAAGTCTGATCCCAAACATGTCCTGCTCTTTCCATCATACAAGCCTGTTGTTCAGCAGCAGACAGTCACAGTGAAGACAGTGAGGAAGTGGTCTCCTGAGGCCATGGAGGCACTGAGAGAAGCACTGGAGACCATCAATGGGAACACACTGTATGAACCACATGGTGAGGACACTGTGGGGACATTGCGGACAAAGTCCATCAATCCATTGGGGACTAAGTACATCAGGTTCTGCATGGACAACACCATTCCCACTGAAGTGGTCCGCTGTTACCCAAACAACAACCAGAGGGCTATTTTCAACAGAAAGAAGAGGGCTTTCAGGGCATGGGACTGGGTTGAACTCAAATGTCTACAAAGGGAACTCAAACACAGAAGTTGTGGAGGAACAAGGCCAAGGATGTTTGGATTGGAATGAAAGAGATCACCAGCCTCCAGAGGAAAGGTGGAGGAGGAGCAGTCGAGGGGAACACCAAGAGTGCAACCGAGTTGAACCATTTTTTCAAAAGTTTTGATTCCAGCCCCCCCTCCTCCACCAGCCCTCACACTCCACCCCTGACCCCTGTCGCAGCAATTTACCTAACAGCACCATGTCAGTCTAGATGATATCATCATCTGTCTGCTGCAGAAGGCACATTCTGCACTGGACAGACCCAACACCACTGTCCGCATCACCTTTTTGCCTTCTCCAGCTCCTTCCCCGCCATTCATCTCAGGCTACTAAAGGCGAAGCTAGAGGACATGCAGGTGGATTCCCCTCTGATCACGGACCACCGGACGGGTAGACTGCAGTTTGTAAGATTACAGCACTGTGTGTCTGAACGTCTGATCTCAACATTGGACAACGTATTCCGTATAGACCCTTTACCTGTTAAACCCATTCACCTCCTCCTACCTGCACTAAACTTGGCACTTTCTGCACAACTTCTGCATATATTGCTAGATTTTTAAAATTATACAATCTATATTTTTCTACTTTTTATTTTTATTTTTTACTTTATACTTTTATACTGTTATATGTCCTATTTGTCCTGTAGCTGAACACCCTTGCTGCTCTGACAAATTAATTTCCCTACGGGGATTAATAGTCATCTCTTTATATATCTCTCTATCTTGCTATATTTCGCGGTTCACTGCTGGTGCCCCTCTCCCCTCGCTCCCCCTCTCTCTCTTCTGCTTCTGCTGCCACCGCAGTAGTGACTGAAACCTGAGAGTATTTGAAACAACTTAATTGCATAGCTAATCACACTGGTTAGTCTACGTATTCTCTAGGTACTGCATTTAGATAATACCACAGGGGCAGATTATCAGTACAAGCATTTGAGTACATGAAAACATATTTCAATATTTATCTAAACCGCTGAAAAAGTTTACCATAATAAAAGTTTTTATTATCCACTTGCATGAGTGGCTGATAGTGATTAGCAGCTATGTCTGGCTTTCACAACCCAGCTATATTTTAATATAAATGTGAGGTGATAACCTCTGGAGAAAGCTTTTTATATACATATTGTCAAATTCTCTGAAAAGTACTCATAATTTGTGACTGTCCAGACTTTTTCAGGACCTGGAGTCATCCGCATGCAAAGCTACTCTGAGAAGCTGGCATGCTTTGTTTAAATTAAGACTAAAAATGGGTATAAAGTTGGCACATATGAATCTGAAGGTACAAAATTTGCATAGAAAAATCTTGTATCTTATTAGATTATTCAGGGAACCTATAAACATTAACTTCCTGAAGTCTCTACTGGTTCCTTTGCAACTGGTCTTTGCAAACTCCTCAGCTTGAAAAAGCATAAGGTGTTTTTTCAAAAAATGGCTAACTTTTTTAAGGCTATGGCAACATAAAAAATGTATAAAGCAAAGATTAACTGTTGGATTATTCATTCAAAGCCACTCTCACACATAAATCAACTCCTTACCCAAACACTGCCCAAAACTTTTTATCTCTTACTGAAGCAGCAGAATCAATTGTTTTTATTATTCTTTACTACATATTGTTGTTGAATTCTATGCTATCTTTGCAGCATTTTCTCCATTTGTTAAGGGCTAAAGCCAGTTTTGTTCTGTCGTTATGTTATTGCCATAAAATCCAATGAAAGACTTTAACAAACAAAGATTTAGGTTATCTTCCTTCATATTTTTTTTGTTTTGTCATGAGACAAATAGCTTCAGAAAATTCTACTTAAAATGTCGTGCTTTTGAAAGTACTGTTTAATTTTCTAAATAATCAGTTAGATCCAATATATCGAAGATATTCAAGGCTAGAATAAAAGGAAGTATTGTGTCTTTGTTTCCTTAAATTCCTCTTATAGCGTTAGGTCCAGAAGTATTTGGACAATGATGCAGTTTTTTTCATTTTGCCTGTATGTGCCACCACAATGGATTGTCAGTCACCTGATATAAAGCCAACAGAGCAGCTTTTTTTTAGTTACCGAAAACCCACAAACAAGTAGTAACTGAAACTATTACTGTAGTGAAGGTCTGGCATAGCATCTCAAGAGAAAACTCAGAATTTGGTGATGTCCATAGGCTCCAGACTTCATGCAGTAACAATTATATTAGTTTGTCCAAATACTTTTAAGCCCCTAAAAATGGAGCTACTCTGTATAAAATTGCCCTAATTCCTAAACAATGAATGCCATATTTGTGTGAAACCTCTTAAATCAAAGCTGAAAATCTGCACTTTGATCACATCTTGATGGTTTTATTTAAGATCCATTGTTGCTGTATATAGAAACAAAATGATAAAAAAAAAATTTGTATTGTCCAAATACTTCTGGACCTAACTGTATCTAAAAAGGGAAACGGACAAGGCAGACACTGGCCACTGCAGCGGAGGGTAAGGCAGAGTGTGTTTGGTTGATTTGCGTGGTTGATCTCGGTTACCATATTAACATGGTGGCAAGATGGCGCTCTCCAGGGGACTGACTACCATTTAATTTAAA
>KV751371.1:1887579-1902486 GCA_001698575.1 Mola mola | reverse complement strand
GAAAATTCTTCAAACTGGACCTTTAATCAGTTTTTAGCAACTGTTATTTAGCAGATCTTTTAACATTTGTTGTTTTCCTTTCGAGAAAAATATTGGTTGTCCTGCTGCTGGATGTTCAGTTCATCGGAATGTGCAGGACTTGCAGTCAATTTTTTTTTCTCAATTTATTTTTCTGATTCAGTCTATAACTGAATGTTCTATCAAGTTTATGTTTTGTTCTTAACAAAGGAGAATGATGCATATGAAGGTCATATATCTGAGCTGTGGTTGGAGAGCATGTAACCATGAAATACAGATAAGTCTACTATACACAGAATCTGTGCAGCAAAGTAAGGAAAGAATATAAAGTACACTCTTGGAATTGAGGTCATTCTTATAGAGGAATGACAAGCAAATCACTGAGCAATAACAGACACTCAACTCAGCCCGAGCTAGAAACTCCTCCTGTCTGTATCCCCGCCACTTGTTTACACAGCCATCATCCTTCTTGATGCTTACTTTCACTCTTTCAAAGAGATTTTTTGAGCAGGTTAACCGCCCTAGTAGCAGCATCCAATTTAATTAACTGGGCTATAAAAAGTGCAAAGATAATTTGTGCATGCTATTAGGTTTCCCACCTGAAAAGAAATTACATTTTGGACTTCCCTGAGACTAAGGGGATGTGTGTGGTCAGAGTCTCTCCCACACTGAATCTCAAACATCCAACGAACGCAGTCCTGCCAAGTTCCAGCAACATGTGCAGCAAAGTGTTACTAGACCCCTGCACTGAACCCCTGAACATGACGTCAGATACAATATGCCAGTGAGTGGTGGTTAAGATCCAAACAAGCCCTATACAGAATGTATATAGTGTTAATATTGGGCTGTTAATACCAGAGTTGTGAAATTAATTCATGAAAAGGCAGAGGAAAAAAGCCAGTGGAAAATGTATGTATTTGCTATGGCTGACAGGAAATGTGGAACTGTGGGGTAACGATGCCCTGTGACCAACTGTGAACGTGATAAAACAACAAGAGTAAAATTCACAGATGCTGACAATGGTACACAGTTTTTTATTGCCAATGAAGTTCAACAGCTGACTTGTGTGTGAGACACACATCACATCACCAAGATGGTGACAGTGACAACGAACAGTAGCAGGACATTTTTGTGCAAAGAATCATCAAATCAGCAAGGTCAGGTGTGAACAACTATGCATGTTCAACAGAGACAGACCATCAGCTGGTTCAAGAAAACCTATACTGACATGAATAACTTTACAGCCAATGACTTGTCCATTTCAATGTGCTGAATGGATTAAATGTGTCGTCTTTACATAGCAGACCCCGTGCAGCCACTTTGGATTACCAATTTCATTATAATGTCTGTGTTTTCTGTTGATTTAAGAAAAAAAAAAAAACATAACATACATCCTGCTTCCATATTATTGAAGCTGAGTTTGTGCTTGAACGAAGAAATATTAAACACTTTGGAGTCACCGTATTTGATGGTACTATTTTTACAAATATATCGGAGCATGAGATAATCACCTGATCCCCGCTGACTGGCCTGAGACCCCAGAGGGCTAAACTCAAGGAATGATTAGTGCTTTTTGGTCTGATCAAAATACAATAAATACTTTAAACTTTTGCCCACCAGTGATGTGAAGACACTGAAATCTTGCGTTTAATTTATTAATTAGAGCAACATTAAATGATTTAGATGAAAAACATTGAGATAAGATAGCAATACAAATTTCCTTTTTTTATTTACTGTACTTTACATGCAACTAAAAATGTTGAAATCTTCAATATTGCTTTTTTGTCCCAGGTTGAATGTGCCTCACTGACAAAACACTTGTCCCCCTCTAACCCCCACCCCAGTAACATTAGTCTAGAACTGCCACTGTGTGACCGTTATTTAATCCATACCATTTAAGAGCTTGATCCAAGAAAGACTCTGACCAGAGTCAAACATGGTCTGACATTTTGAAAGCTCTCTGTTTCCTTCATCCATTGTTTTGTTTTTTGTTTTTTTTATCTGCAAAATCTCTTTACAGTGGCGTGCAATTCTCACTTCTGCCTCTCAACGGACATTATTGCATGCAAACTTGCAGACATGAAATGCCCAGTGTCAATATTTGCCAAAAAATGAATTTCCTGTTATTGTATGTTATAATGTAAAATAAATAAAAAAAAAAATAAACGACTGCTGTGTGTTAACTTTCAATTTCATTCTGCAAACCTTAACCATCTCCTTGCTGTCTTTTCAACTGTTATCCAGGACACCTTCAATGAAGTTAATAAACAGTAATTGTTTATTGTCGCTCTGTTTAGTCAGCCATAGCGTCGGGCAAGCTGCTTTGAATTTAAATATGCCTCAAGGAGCTGCGGAGCCCCAGTGCATGTACAGAGGCACATTTACTGAAAGTCTGTGTTCCATTGAGCAGTGGCAGACTGTCTGATGAGTCATTATTGCTCTTGGTAGAGAACACAGACAAACTAAGAGATAAGTGAGTGTTGCCGCACACACAATCAAGCAGGACCTTCAAAGTCAGTTGTTTCAGTTGTTTCTGAATACAATAAAACAAACAAAAAAAAAAGTATGCTAGCTGGGACAATTAGATTAGCACAATCACTGAATCAGGAACAGCTCTGCTTCATATGCACATGATGCATTGGAGGGTTATCACTGACAGTTTAGGTATTATGGTGGTACAGCGCACATTATAGCACAGGGGCGGCGCAGGGATTTTAAAGATGGGGTGTTTGAGCGGTGGCTGATGAGCACTGTAACGCCCCATCTCTTACCTTTTTAATTCACTTTCTATTACTACTGTTACTATTGCTTTAGCCTTTAATACATTTGATATACAGCAAAAACTAAAATATTGTTTTATTTTTTATTTTGTCTTTATTCTTGTTGTGTTTCCCTTTTTAAAAGCTCCTTCAGTCATCTCTGAGGAACTCTCTGCCTCTCCACCACAGTACGCTGACATGTCCACATCATTATATAAGACATAAGATGAGGACAAATCTTAAAACTGATTTCATTTGACTGCCCACCTGTAGAACATTTCTGATAAATACCTTTAAAAAACTTATGTGATTAATTATGAACACCTGCAAGGCAAGATCTATTATGAATTATTGCATTCATAAATTGAAAGCTAGCTTCCTGTTTCCTTCTAAAGCAAAGAGCTAAAACCATGTGACTCTGACTCTACTTATATGACAGCTTGTCTTGCAGTTGAAAAGGAGTCCATCTTCTGCTGCCTTTTCCTTTTACAAATTTCTCTTTTGTTTCTCTTGCATGACAAAAAAGATAATAACAATGATGAACAATGTCAAATCTATGGAAATAACTAGCAAACAAATAACAGTTACCAGTAAGATTAACTTGTATGAAGTTTGTCACCTGACTGCTCACAATTGCAATGACTAATATAATCTCACTAGTCACACAGCAAGACATACTTTAGTTACAGAATAAATGTAATTATAGACCTGGTATGCCATAAGGGGTTAGCTGCCCGGTCTATTATGATATAAGAGATTAATGGTTTTTGTGGTTTTAACAGTTACTACCTCATTTTCTGATTATTATTAATTTATATTGACTAATTCCTCTTTTAACATCAGGGCACATGCAATATACTTCACAGGGTTGACTTTAAAATATTGTTATTTGCTTTTAAATTGGTTAATGGACCGGCACTGCCCTATCTGTGCCTAAAATTTGGCTCCAAACGCAAAAGATGGAGCTTTTACATGTGCTGTCCTTAAATTGTGGAGCAGTTCCATATTAGGGCTGCCTCCAATCACCATCTCTTCTCCTTGGCTTTCATCTCCATAGATTTTACTATTAAAACTTTTATGACATATCATGTGTGTAAAGCACTTTGTTCAACAATTTAAAGTTGACTTGACTTGACTGTAGTCTGTGTCATTTATTTATTTATTTTGTCTTCTTAGTTCACTGTCCTAGTACACTATTTTAAGTCTTTTGCAGCTGTATGCCCAACAGCTGGCATTAAATTTAGATTGTGTGTATATTTCCAAAAAACATTTTATCTGTTTATCAAGTTTATCTGTTTGTCTGTGCTGTATTAAATTGAATATATTTTCAAAAAGATTTGCATGCCATTTTTTCTATTTTTATTCACACTTAGAGTCCTTTAGAGTCATCCACCTACAACCCCATAGAGACTGTGTCTGTCCCCCGTCCACATAAATTCACTAAATTCACTAAATCAAATAAGAGTTCACATAGGAACTTAATAAAAATCAACACCACTAATGAGGCAGTTTACAAAGTAAAAAGACTTAAATGTGGACTCTTGAATATCAGATCCCTATCATCTAAAGGTGTATTAATAAATGAACTTATATCAGATAATAATATTGATTTATTCTGCCTTACTGAAACTTGGCTGTGCCAAGATGAATATGTAAGTCTTAATGAATCCACTCCTCCCACTCACATTAACATACACATTCCCAGAGTCTCTGGCAGAGGTGGTGGAGTTGCAGCCATTTTCAATTCTGCTCTATTAATAAACCCAAAGCCCAAACAAAAATTTAGTTCATTTGAAAATCTCATTCTTAGCATTTCCAATCCAACCATGAAAACTCCAATTATGTTTGTTATAGTGTATCGAGCACCTGGACCCTACACTGAATTTTTATCTGAATTTTCAGAGTTTCTCTCAGCTTTGGTCCTCAAAACAGATAAAGTCATTATTGTAGGTGACTTTAATATCCATGTAGACATTGAAAACGACAGCCTTGGTACGGCATTTCTCTCACCGTTAGATTCATTCGGCTTCTGTCAGTGTGTACAAGAATCAACACACACTTTTAATCACACCCTTGATCTTGTTCTGACATATGGCATTGAAATTGAGCATTTAAATGTCTCTGCGCAAAATCTGCTTTTATCAGATCATTATCTTCTAACATTTGAATTTCTGCTCATCAACTATAAACCAAGAGTCACTAGTTATTATAGCAGATGCATATCTGAGGACACTGTTGAAAATTTTAAAGAAATTATTCCCTCTGCATTAATTTCAGTGCCATATCCCAAAATAACAGAGGAGTCATATCTTAAATTTAGCCCCTCCCAGCTTGATCACCTTGCCGATTTCACTGCCGGCTCTCTACGTGCTTCACTCGATTCCATTGCCCCAGTTAAAAAGAAAACAAAACCAGTAAAGAGACTAGCTCCGTGGTATAATCTTAACACTCGCAAGTTAAAACAGAAAACTCATAAACTTGAAAAGAAATGGCGTTCCACTAAACTGGAAGAGCCACACATGGCCTGGCAGGATAAAGTAAAGTAATAAACTCTCTGTTTTTTCTAGCGATTTTGTGAGATAGGACATGACTTGTCTTGACAGTTGCATCTCTGGGTATACAAAATTTTGTTAAACATCCTTGTTGGGCTTGCAGCCGGGCCAGCAAAGCCTCTGACTCCTTTGCGCGCTCTTCATCCGACAAGTTCTTGTCTTTCTTCTCGTGTTTGGTCACGTGGTGACGCTTCAGATAGTCATCCTTAAACACAGCGACCTGTGTTCCACAAACTAAGCACACGGCTTCACCTTTGACTTCTGTACAGAAATATCCAGCAGTCCATGTCTTGTTGAAAACGCAGCATTCGGAATCAACTTTTTCCTTTTTTTAATGTGAGCGAACATCTTTAGGGCATCAGGGATAGCTGACCAGCGTCACCTGTCGCTGTTCACGTACGCATGCACACATGTACACACCTGCGTCCATATATAAATTATAAAATCATCAGGCTTTTCAAAATAAAAGCAACACAGTTAGATTGAGTGAACAGCATAAATACATGTTGATTATGTTTATGACTGACATACCCGGACAGGGTGGTGGAGTTGCAGCCACGGGCCCCATTCGACCCCCCAAAGGGTCAAATGGGGCCCGTGGGGCGTAAGATGCCAATGGGGGATTTGCACTCATATCTACCTTTGTAGAATAGCCTATAGGAAAACCTTCTCTCTGAAATGACCCGTGATTGATGGAAGAGCACTGGCAGATTTTAGAATCAGAATTAGAATCTTTTTTATTGTCATTGTTAAGTGTAATACGAAATTATAGCAGCAACCGAGTATGACATACAACATAAACTAAGAATAAAAAGTACAAGCAACAATACTTGAATATAAAAATATAAAGCAAATACAGTCAGTTCAATATAAAAATATAGTCAGTCTCAATATTGCACATTGTCCTTGAGTTTTGTTGGTGTGTGTGTTTGTGTGTGTGTGGGCGGGGGAAGCAATGTCAGTGCCTGTTGTGTTTAGTGAAGTGATGCCTTGGGGGAAGAAGCTACTTGTGAGTTTGTTTGTTCTTGTCTTGATGGACCTGTAGCACCTGCCAGAGGGTAACGGGTCAAACAGGTGGGGAGCAGGATGGGTGCTGTCTCTTGTGATTCCCTGAGTATAAGTCGTTAAGTCAGGGGAGGGGGGAGCCGATGATCTTCTGTGCTATCTTGACCACTCTCTGGAGTCTCTCCCTATCTGCCTCGGTGCAGTGGGAGAACCACGCCGTGATGCAGTAGCTCAGGATGCTCTCGATGGTAGAGCGGTAGAAGGTCACCAGCAGCTTCTCACAGATGTTATTTTTCCTGAGCACTCTAAGGAACTGCTGACGCTGCTGTGCCTTCTTGGTGACAGCTGAGGTGTTTGCAGACCAGGAAAGGTTAGCAGAGATCACGCTGCCCAAGAAGGTGAAGGTGTGGACCCTCTCCAAGCAGTCACCATGTATGAAGAGGGGGGATAGATCTGCCTTGTTTTTCCTGAAGTCCAGGATGATTTCTTTGGTCTTTGTGGTGTTCAGAGACAGGTTGTTTGCTGAGCACCCCTCAGACAGTTTCAGGACCTCATCCTTGTAGGCAGACTCGTCTCCCCCTGTGATCAGTCCCACCACTGTCGTGTCGTCTGCAAACTTAATGATGGTGCTGCTGGAGTGGGCGGATCTGCAGTCAGTGGTGTAGAGAGAGTAGGTCAGCGGGCTCAGCACACACCCTTGTGGGGAGCCCGTGCTCAATGTCCAGGTGGAGGAGAGGTGGGGGCCGAGTTTGACTGTCTGGGGTCTGTTCATGAGGAATTCCTTAATCCAAGAGGTGTGTGCAGGGAGTCCCAAGTCAGACAGTTTGCTGAGCGGGATGTCAGAGATGATAGTATTAAATGCTGAGCTGTAGTCAATGAAGAGCATCCTGACATAGCTCTCCCGGTGTTCCAAGTGGCTCAGTGCGGTGTGAAGCGTGATGGCTATTGCGTCCTCTGTCGATCCGTTCGCTCTGTAAGCGAACTGGTGAGGGCCGAAGGCCGGAGGCAGGCAAGTCTTGATATGGTTTAGGACCAGCCGTTCCAGGTACTTAGTGGTGATGCATGTGAGTGCAACTGTACGGTAGTCCATGAGGCTAACGGTGGCTGATTTTTTGGGTACCGGGATGATGGTGGCAGACTTCAAGGCAAGATGGGATGGTGGACTGTATCAGGGATAGGTTGAAAATTATGGTGAAGACCTGCGAGAGTGGTGCAGCACAGGCCCTGAGCACCTTTCCACGAACACCGTCGTGGCCAGAAGCTTTATTGGGGTTAACCCTGCTTAAAATCCGTTTCACTTCTTGTGCCTGCACGGTCAGGGGTTGGGAGCTGGAAGCTGGATGGGGCTGGGATGGTGTGGTTGCTGTGCAGTTATTGTAATAGAGAGAAAAGAAATGACTAAAAGTAGACTAAAATTAGACCAAAACATAAAAAAATAAAACAAATTTTAAATTTAAATCTAAAATCTAAAATGGGCATGAAATGAATAACCTTTTCATGTAAAGAAAAACACTAAATCTAAAAGAGTTGCAAAAATTAATGCTGGCTTTAGCCGGCCAGCAGCCAGAGAAAGGACTGACTGGAAAAACTCTAGAACGACAACATGAGCTCCACTCAGGCCTGGTATGAACAAAACTCCCAAATGGAATATTATGTCACAAAAATAAAGTATTTTCTGGGCAGACATAGGAACATTTTTATGAATAGTATCATAAATTGACACTCTGGACCCAACAGCAGCAGGGATAGTAAAAGAGAGTGTAAGAGGCCATCTGTGATACAATCATATACAGCACACACCCTGAAAGCTTTATATCTAGACAACCCACAGGGACTTGCCAGCACCGTGTGCTTTAAACTCTAAGCTTTAAGCATGACCCTTAGGTTATCGGTCTCAGCCGAGCAGCTTCTCCTGCTTGTAGAGGGGTTGAATGTTATCTTTTGGATATGCATAAATAATGCACGATGAATTATTTTTATTGCAATTTTTCACAAAGAAAAAGACTTAATCAGTAAACTCTGAAGACAAAGTATTTTTGTTTATTTATGAGCAAAGCATGGCTATATTTTACTGCTCTTACTGAGTGCTGTAGGTGACTTTAAATTTAGGAGCAATCTTCTAGCGGGTTTTGCCGTCATGTTATCCTTGCACTCTGGTTTGGGGAGTGTTTTTGTGAAGAAAAGTTGTTGGTTTGAACATGCCATTAAGGCCAGGATCTGATAAAATTAATGTATTTGCCATTCAGAGTACATGTTGAAAAAAAGATAGCCTTCTTTAAAAGCAGCACAGCATTGTACAGTGCACTGTGCTGGTCCACTCTAATATGTGCACAGATTCAAGGTCGTGGCACAGAACAGAGCAGGATGCTGTACACTTCGCACAGGTCCGGACAAATATTTTGTGTAGTGACAACTTTCCAGAGTTATCGTCATCCATAACAATGTTCAATGTTTGGGTGCTTGATAATTATTCAAGCTCTGCAGCTCACCGTGAATTCAAGGACTTTTCTGTATTCCTCATTTCTACCAAACACCACAAAACCCATTAATGCAGCATCTTTTTAACAATGAGTTGTTTGCAGTGTAAAAACCCAGTGAGCGTGTGCGCAACCTACTGAGTATAAAATATAGAATTGAAGCCAAACCTCCTGCAATATAGGTTAGAAATAGAGGTACTTTCTAGTCTACATTAGCAAATTATCAGCCAAAATTGAAAATAAAAATAGTTAAAGTGTTTATTTATTGAATAATTTTTGTTTTAATTATTTATTTGGTGGTGATTGACACCTGAGCTTCACTTGTGTTGAGTTTGGCAGCGCCACAGCACACGGAATAAAGTGCAGAATCATTTTCTGTAAGTTTAGCAGGATCACTGTTATGGGAGTTCTCTGCCTTTCCATGTGCCTGCATGGAAAGGCTATACCAGGGAACAGCAGAACAGAGCAGGCATCAATGACAACACAAATGACAGAATGACACAAATGAATTAAGTTGCACACACAATAAAAACAGGAGTTGATTTGAAGGTAAATGTAAACATCCTGTATTTATATTGCGTTTTTGTAGCCATATTTGACCACTCAAAGCACTTTTACACTACAGGTTTTGCATTCACCCATTCACATACTGGTGTCAGTGACTACCTCGCAGGGTGCAACCTTAAACATCATACACAGCATTGGGAGCTATTTCGGGTTCAGTGTCTTAGTCAAGGGCACTTTGACATGTTAACTGTAGGGTCTGGGATCACTGGACGACCACTCTACCATCCGAGCCACAGCTGCTCAGGTGGGTTGCAAAGCAGTTTGCAGTGTAAACAGGAAGAGTAAGCAGATCGAAGCAGCCCTCTCTTTATGACATTTGCAAATTGAATGCACAAGAAAATAAGCTGAACCATTAAGCCGATGTGGACCAGCTTTGAAATCTGACTTATCTGAGATTGTGAGCTGTGCTTAACTTCTTTAGCTAGTCTGAATGCCAAGCTGCTCAATTTATTTTCCAACTAATTATCAATTCTCATATTAATAGCTGGGTATCCATTAAAAAAGAGAGAAAAGAAAAGAAAAGAAAATGCACATTTAGGTGTGTTTCCATCCACTTCCATAAAGCAAATATTAAGAGTTAGTTCATGGAGAAAGCTGGTGGGTGGCAAGATTTCTTTAGCTGCCGCCATTGCTTCTCTCCTGCATTGGAAGATGAGTCCCTTATATCAATATGCCATCTTTTCCACCTCTTTCAAACATGAAAGCTTTAATCAATATTTCAAGATTTTTTTTTTTTTTTTTTAATTTCAGTGTTTCCATTATTTCCTTTGTTATTTTTTTTATGCACAAATAAAAAATGCGGATAAAAATAGGCTCGTGGAAACCTACTGTCTAAAACTTACACCTGATGCACTCCTTTCTGCTCTTAACACATAATATCATCATCCATATCATGCAAATATTCTGAGAGCAAACTTACTGTGAAATGCTTGCAGTGATATCAGGCAGTGCTTCTCAAAGGTCATGGCTTCTGAACACGCTAAACAACACAATCCCTTCTTGCAGTGCCCCATCAAGGTGAACATAATAAGGTTCAATCAAAGGAGAACTTTCTTTCTTTGTTTTCCCTCAGTTAATTATCAAGGGAGGCAGAAAGTTTTGAAAACATGACAGTTTGAACTGATGTTGATGTTGATATGATCAACGCCTGCACACTCCTGACATGTAGCCAAAACTGTTTTTAATGACAGTTGGTGGATCTTCTTGAAGCTTTCGTGTGTTTGGATTAACGTGTACACTCCCACCTGAGTTTTACCTCACTAGTGATGAGGATAATGCACTTTTGATTTTTTAAAACATTTCAAGGATCCCTTCCTAAATAAATGACAAAAAATATAACCATGGCTGACCATCCATGGCTGTGCATGAAACAATTATTGATACCACCCACACTCTTCAATTTGAACATATTTTCTAAAGTCAAAGCAATAAACTCTGTTGAAAACTGTTTTTAAAATGCTAACTGTAAGGCATAAAACAGAAAATTACATCTGCATGCCAAAAAAAAAATGGTTAACCTAGTGGACAAGAATATTCAATGAGTTGTTCATATACTTGCCCAACATTTGCCCAAAACACAGATTGATTAGAAAAACAGGCAACAGATAAATGAGTTAAAAGGTTATGGACTAATAGCATGAAGAAAATGAGATTTTAAATTGCCTCCTTGCAAGCTCAGTGGATTCATGTGGGACAAATTCTTCAAGTAGAACTAAGTGATTTAAACTTGATTGGAACTGTCCCTGTGGTGATGAATGATGCTAGTAATGAATTGATCTCTGTCCTGGGACCAAAAAGCAGGCAACGCTGGGTGTAGCAAAGAGTCGGCTGTCCTCCTGCAATCCCATGTGGCCTGTGCAGTCATCTCATAAAGTGTAAAGTGATTGGTTGCTATCTGCCATGTTGTCCCATCAATCATGACTGGGTCAAGTGTTTAAGGATGGACTGTGAACCTAAGAGGATCTCCAGGGGTCTTACTGTGAAACAAATGAGGCTTTGATAGAATTTGGGCATATACCAAGCCCAGCAAAATCCTCCTTTACTTCCTCTGAGCTACTGTTACTCCAGGCGCACCATGGACTGTCTTTGCTTGACCTCACAGCCTGAGCTAACCTCTGTGTGTGTTTGTGATATACTTTTCCTTCCCTTTTCTGACAGCTTCCCAAAAGTTTAAAGACCAAAAGCAAAGAAAATGAAATCTGGCATGGGCCACTTTTTAGAAACTGACCGAGACAGGAATAAATGGATGCTCATATCAGTAGGGCTATATGTCTGGTAATATTCTAATATTATACTAAACATATTGAAAATTTTACATGCTGGTGATACATTTGTCCAATTAGATGGAGTCCTACTGCTCTAGTCTACTGCCCAGCTGTAGATGTGAGAATATAAGAATGACAAATGAACACTAATGAAAATGTGGGCAACAAAGAAGAACTCTGGGCTTAAAAAAAAACAGCTTGTCTGTTATTAAGAAATCATTTGGATACAGGAGAATCAAAGTGTTTCCAATACAGACACTTTGCAAGTTATGCTTACATTTTGCCATCTACCAGAGGAAAGATTACTCATCTCCATAGACAATTACAACATAACCATAAAGAGCCTTACAAAGCTAGCATTAGCCAAAGCAATGACATGAATGCCAAACAAACTGCAGCAAAACAGCCCAACAGATGTCCATTCATCAGAATTGTCACTCCTTATGAGAAAACAAAAACTATCAAGACTTTTTTTTTTGGAAAGGACATGATGACAATAAAAGACTGAATCTAGAAGTCAAGTGACTGCGTATCTGATAAAGTTAACGTCTCCACGCCTACTCCTTGTTTTTTTTATTGAAGGACAGCATTTCAATCCGAGGTTTGAGTCTCATGTCAAAATGAATGATGATCAGTTAAAATAAAGCTGTTGAATTACATGAGGTGTTAGCCAGCTGTTATTTTCATAAGGAGCAGCAAGCGTGTGTTACCACAAATAACAGCATCGATGTTGTGAGGGCCATGGTCACGGCTGCCTGTTCTCATCAGTAAGTGTTAACATGAACGAAGAAAAAAATGTATTTTCTTGTCACTGTCCTCCCAGTATTTACAACTGTTCATCAGTGTCAGAGTTTACATTAACTTTCCAATAAACAAAGCTATATGTTTACATGTACATTATGCGTAGATCTGCATGTATTTATGTCAGTTTATGTTGTCTATCAAATTATGATATCTCTTTTATCAACTTGTTTGTCTATTTTGCCTTCATACGTATGATATTGTGCAGCCCTACATCTCAGAGTTTAGAGTTTTAGTCTGTGCTTGTGACTTCAGGATGAACCTCTTTATGTCTGTATCCACAGTGACCTATTATATTGTGGTCAGATGTGTTCTTTCAGCAACCTTCATAATCAACTAGTCTCCAAGCAGGACATGAAGGATAGAGGTTTGGAGGCCTAAGACAACTTCCAACTAAGGTTGAAACTTGCAGCTGTCATGCTAAATTATATGATTCATCCAACATGATTACAGTGAATTTACAAGTACTTTACTGTTTACTGTGAATAAATATACATGATTTGTGGTGTGATGATGACTTAATTTAGTTCAAAGCAGCATATCTGAAAACTATATGTATGTGCCTATGTTTCGAGTGAATAATTTGACTCCCAGTTCTACAAATATTTTACAGACAAACCTCAAAGCAGATGGTTCACATGCTGGAATGCTAATAAGTGCATATTATTTTTATGTTGCAGAATAAAACATTCAGACTTTACATTTCATTATACTGTCAATAAATGCAAAACACAGGAACCCCACGAAGGCACCCACATGCTATCACTGTTGGTGTTCTATGCAGTTGAAGTCATGGGATTTTCTACAGACTAATAACTTATTTGAAGTTTTCCAGTCAGGTTTTCAGAAGCATCATAGCATAGAGTCTGCACTATTCAAAGCTACAAACGACCTTTTAATTGCATTACACAAGGGATTACTATCTGTACTTGTTCTGTTTGATCTTAGCGCGGCATTTGACACTATCGGCCATCGGATTCTCTGCTGCTGCTGCTTAAACATGGCACTATGAAAAGTTCATAATGAAATAACAGCTACTAAGGCAGAGTGTGGAAATTTTTGATACTGTCAAAATTGGAGATGCTTTTTTGTCATCAGGTAGGATGTTTTCACACATAGAAGAGAGGCTAGATAACTTTGCAGCTCAGCCAACAAAGACGACTCCATTTTTATTTACATCTTGTCATGAGCCTTTCATCCTAAGCAGATATTTGTTTGTTTCTGTCATGTGAAGTGGTGTGATTGGGAAAAAAAGAAAATAGTTGTGACATTAAACAAGTTCTTGATCCTGTCATCATTTCTGGAGAGAAGTATAGCTTTTGAGTTTTTAATGGTGTGTTGAACCCCATAAAAAAGCTAAATGGATAAGTAGAGCTAGAAGCTATCCCCATGAAGAGTGTGTGAAGACCAGTGACAAAAATAAAATAATAAATGGATGTCTTGTTGCCTTGTTCTTCCCATAGTGCAAAAAATGAAGCCAAAATATTTGGGATAGAAGCGTTGCCATCTTGCACTGGTGACATAATTTGGAGAATCATCGTATTGAGTCTGCACTATGGTATTGAGTTCTCATTCGTGCATCATCAGCCCAACTGCAAACAGAACTCAGCTGTCAATCTATGTTTTATCATCTATGTTGTTAAAGCATCAAACAACTAATTAATGTGACCACAAAATGACCATAAAATGAACATTTGAACATCAAAATACCTTTTTTTTACTATTATTTATTCATTCAAGGTGTACTTCGAGACTCAGATGGGCCCAAGTCCTACCTGAAATTCCCGAAGAGGAGTGGTCTGGCCTGTTCTACAGACCACCACCAGGGGGCGGTCAAGTCGCTTCAGCTTCACTTTTGGGGCGCTCTCGTGTTGCCAATCTTCATTTTCACCCAATTGAGACTCTAAAAGAGGTTAATACTTAATGTGCTTTAATTGGGAGGACAGAAAAACAAATACAAATCTCACTGTTGCCTCTGCTGGGGGTATAAATATGCAGTTTGCCATCATATTCAGCACAAGCATTTCCTTTCGTCAGTTGCTGTGTTAACAGGTTGATATGCTGAGCCAAATAAAATAATAAAAACAGGTTTAAGTTGACAATTCATGGATTTCAGCCCTGGTTGTTTAAGTTACGGCAAGTGTGTTTTAATAAGCAAGACTTCCTTCAAAATCCAACGCATGATTGGACCGCAAGCCTTGAGCTACTGCTTGGTCAGAAATGCAACAAAAAAAAAGAGCAAGCATGGTGTCAGTGCACAGCACAGCTGAACCAAGCTGAACTGAGCTGATTCATCATGTTACACTGAAAAAAAACAATGCACACGCTTTCAAAACAACAGACACCAGCTGTTGCTTTCCACATATGTTGAAATGCAAGGGCCTTTGTCTTCCACAGCTAGTGCATGCATGCATGGTGTTCTGTGAATGCCATCTCCCATTAATAATGTAAAAGTCAAACATAT
>KV751371.1:1861820-1887526 GCA_001698575.1 Mola mola | reverse complement strand
CAGACGACCTGTAATAGTATTCTGTAAGTCATCAAGATAATTGAAATATATGCTGTAAATGTATGCAAAGTTTAGATATCAAACCATCAAATTATACATTACACTGCAATGGTATGAAATCTGGATTTTTTTATGTCAGCCTTAGGAGGATGATGGAAACCGGGTTCCCCTACCTTTTCATTCATCGCATCATGACTGACTGCATGCTCAGAAACATTTTCCTGCAGCTCCCCTTCACATCCTTCTCATTACCTGGTTTAGTACAAGCTACACAGAGGTAAAAAAAACAAAAAACAAACCTCTGCACCTTATGTGTGCTTATTTGAATGCAAAGCAGAACACTAAAAATGAACTCCACCACTCAGTGCAGAATTATTTGCCCTGTGCAGATCTCTCTTCTCTTTGTGAATGGACTTCATCATTTCCACACATATGCCGTTTCAGTCTCAGACTCCATTAAAAAAAAAGCAATGTTTTGGTTTTCTTTTTTGAAGGCATAACAAAGCATATACTCCATCTAACTCACACAATTTATGGTGCCCTCAGACTTCCATACAAGTCACACTGCATGGGCAATTTTCCAAGAATATCATTTGATAGCTGAGTAACTACCATCAACTTTTAATTACAGAGATGAGGAAAACTATGATGTATCTTTTAGACCTAATTAGCACACCAGCTCCTGGGAGTGAAGTGATTAGATGAGTAAAGACTCCCAATGGATGCTGCAGATGAGAATACACACGAATGCATGTGTGCACACACATAAAATTCAGAAGGCGTCTGCACGTGGACTTCCAGCCTAGCAGCACTTAAAACCATATTTCACTTTTGGGTGACATTTACACGTTCCAGCCAAGCTTTATGCTTGCCTTCAGCACCTCAGGCCTTCTTTATCAATATTTGGAGTCAAGCACAATTATCCATTGAAAGAGGAAGACAGAAAACATAGACGCAGTATTATCTGTAACAATAAACCACAAAGCTGTTTTGTTGAACAGAAGTTGCTATCAAAGATGTTATCGGTAAAGTGGTCATACGGCAAATAAAAGAGCAATAAAGGGCTGTGACCCATCCGCCAATGACAGGGCATAGAAATAAAAAGTACTGTTATCACAAGGCAGCATCCAGTAGCTCTTATGCATTTCAAGCAGACACAAGTGGGTTTTACAGTTAAAATTGTTTAAATGTTGCCAAAATGACCATTATGACATGTGTGAAGAATTGCAAACAGCAAACGTAAAGCCGGAAACACTGTAATCTAAACAAAGCAAAGTCAGAGCTAGAGCACTTTCTTGTCCTTTTTTTCGACAGGCAGTGACGGCAGGCAAACACTTTTTACTTTCATCAAGGATTCATTCTGCTGGCCTTGATGATCCTCAGTGCATTTCATGCTCTCCCCCAGCTCACAATGTGTGTATGCTTTCTGTCTTCTACTTTCAGTAGATAACTGTCCTTGAATTCTTTCATCGGCAAAAAAAGAAAAAAAAAACCTACAAAAAATCACAGAAAAACATCATGTCAAGTTAGCAAGTTAGATGTTTCGCTGAAGGTTGTGCTATCTTTCTAAAATGAATAAAAGTGTTCTCTAATTCGTCAGTATCTCCTTGATGGTGTGTGGGTAGTTGCTCACATATAGTGATACGATTTTGTTATTTTATAGTATTGTAGAAGTACTGTGCTTCGCTAAGTTTCCAAGTTTATCATTTTTTTCTAGGTTTTGGCTACATTAGAGTACCACGGTAGAGGGTAAATATATATTATTCGATGTACTTGAGTACACATATTGCAACAAACAAATGAAATGAATGACCACATAGTAGAACTATAAAAACTAAACAAGCTGTTACATTAAGATTTTTGACTGACTCATGTAGTAAAACATGCTGGTTTGGGTTGTAGTATTATTTTGTAGACTGACTTTTAAAACTTCTTACATGAGTTTTTCATTAATTATGGGGGTTAAGGTTTGAAAGGACAGATTGGAAAATAACATTTAGAATCGTATTTTATGTGTATAATCACTTGAACCTAAGAATTGTTTTTTGTGTTTTTTTGTGTTACCTTTAAATGATTAACTCATACAGTATATTTGAAAAGCAATAGTCTGCCATAGTAACAACCATGTTTCCATGTTTTAAGACCAGGACAGACAAGTCAAATACATGAGCTCCAGTCAAAATAGGATCTCTTTTAACTGAAGAAGGTTCATAAGTAAAATGACCCAGAAATGTCTACATGGCAGCTATGATAACAGCTTTGAATTCTCTAGATAGCTTCAATGATTCCTTTCTTATGTCCTTTAACATTAGGGACACTGAACCACCCTTACAGAAAGGAGAGGAGACAATAGCATCCCAATTTCTTTTTGCGGCTGCAGCATTTAAATAGGAGTATCAAACACTCAACCTCTAAGATAACACATGCACAGCCTGTCAGCTATAACAACTTCAAGGAACAATCAAGTCAGCATGTGGTGGTTTATTAAACCCATTAAAGCCATTAAAGCAATTAAAAGCGGTATGAGATCATTTTATCCGGATGATGATTGGCTGAAATTTAGGAACGATGTACCACAGGAGAATCCCAACTCATTGTGCCTTCAATCATTTTAATAATTACTTTCAAGCAATAATCAAAATTTGAGAAGGTTTTATAGTATTGCAGAGAGCAAACAATCCCCATCGCACTATAATGTGTCCCAAAGCAGCCACAGCGGCATTGTCACTTAGTCACAAGCGCAGTGCAATGATCTGATAAACCACAGAATATACAGTGTAGTAACATGAGGCTTCGTGATCAAAGAGAGTTTGTATGTCATGCTGACATTTCTGTGCATATTTTCAAGCCCTCTCTTCCACTCTCTGCATAGCACATTGAATCTGGATCACACTTTTTTTATCAAATAATGTTTTCCTATAACAGTTGTTTCAGAGGGCTGCTGTCACCCTTCAGCACCACTAAAAACATTTTTCCATGGGTTGTGCATTTTTGTATATCCTGTATGAAACAACAAACACAGGGGGCAAAATGCCTAAAGATACATTTTTAGTCTATCTTCCGCACAGTATTTTGTTTTCCGAACAAGCTGAACTATTTCAGTAACATTCACCGTTGCTGTAGCTTTATCACATGGCTGTCTTTTCATAGGTTCTTAAGAATTTTCCTTTTCATATGTTTACTTGTGTACCCTTTGGCAAATTCCTGTTGCACTTTTGCGAGCACAGACCTCAAAAGCAGTGCCCAACATGTCCAAGACCATGTGTTGAGTATAAAGGCCACCCTTGACAAATATCCTTTTTTAATTGAAAAGATGCAAACACAGTCTGTAGAGGATATAGGAAAACAGAACAATATTACCAGCAAACAATAATGCACAGGTTGTTTTTTCTTCATAAATTGAACCAAAAATAAAAGAAATATAAAACACAGTTGTGGTATGTTTGGGGTCCTACACACTCAGTACTTAGTAAGACCCCCTTGGCAGATATCACAACTTGCAAACACTTTTTGTAGCTAGCTAAAAGTCTTTGAATTCTTGCATTTGGATTTCCTCCCATTCCTTGCAAAAGACTTTTAATTCTGCAATATTCTCAGTCCATCTTGCATGCAAAGCACTTCTAAGATCTACCAACAAATTTTCAATGATGTTTAAATCTGGAGGCTGGTAGAGCCATTCAAAAACCTTAAGCTTGCGTCTATCAAGGTAGTCCATGGTGGATTTTTGAAGTATTTTGGATTGTCATCCTGTTGTAGAATTCAATATCTTTTAAGCTTCAACTTTTGTACAGTGTAATTTTCGCTTCCAGAATTTGTTGGTATTTAGTGTATTCTTCCCTCTACGTCTGTAATGTTTCCGGTGCCACTGGCCGCAACACAACCCCAAAGCAGAATAGATCCACCCCCATAACAGTTGGCAAGCTGCTCCTTTTTTTCCTCCAAATACACCTTTACTAATTGTTGCCAAAGAATTCAATTTTAACTTCATCTGTCGACAGCACTTTTTTCCAAAACACGTCAGTGTTCTGTAGAAGTTCATTGGATACTTTTGACATTGGATTTTATGATAGGGACACAGGTGAGGTTCTTTTCCATGAAGGTCTCCTCTATGCAAGTATCGTTGAACAGTGGAACAGTGCACCACCACTCCTGACTTTGATAAATCTTTTATAAAATAGTTGGGTTTTTTTTTCAAATGGGGCTTTTGATTTGCCATTCTGACCAGCTTCTGAGCAATTCTTGGTCTCTTTTTGGTCCCGTCAGATCTCACTTTGACCTCCACAGTTCCCCTCAACTGCCATTTCTTAATTATATAGTTGCTTACTCCTCTGCAAGGAGTTCATCAAAAACTTTAATTTTCAGAGTCTTACACAGCTGCTTAGAGAAACCTGTGGTTGCTGAGTGATTGTACAGGTTTGAAGAGTGAGAGTATTTGAAAGCTTTGGTACTACCAGCCGCCACTTCCGAATAACACCTGTTGACATGCCTCACATGATTAAAACCAGAGCCTCTAAACACGGAGACAAAGACTTTGTTTTTGGTTAAATTTATGAAATTAAAAGTAATATGCATTCATGTTTGGCCGGTAATACGTTCCTTTTCCAATATCCTACAGAGACTGTGTTTGCATCTTTTTCAGTAAAAATCATTAAAATATGATATTTCTCAAGGGGTGGCCAAATTTTTGCATACAACTGTACATGAGCCAGAGAGGAATATACTTATATAACCAACTGGCATGGTGCTTCTTAGACAGGGCATTTCCAACTATGCCATCTCCAAAGCAAGCAAACATATTCTCTGTGCATCTGATGGCAGCCAGGTATTCTGCATAACATGATGACATGTGAACTAAGAAAAGAAGATGCAGTCTCACCTTTCTGCCAACTGTGTGAGGCATGGGCACAAAGCATTGAACCAAATAACTCCTGATTTGAATGAACTCTAAGGCTTTTGTCAGAGAACTCTAATCAAAGGTGGGAGAGCTGGCTGTATGACAAATTCCATACAACAGAATGCTCCAGAGCCTTGTAGGGTTCCAACACAAAGACCACAGCCACCACTAAAACAACCAAACCCATCATGACAGGAGGAAATGGCTGTTTAGATCTTAATGGTGGAATGAGACAGCCCCTTATTCCAATAAACACAGTAGAAAGCATCGAGACGACTTCTTACAACAAAATGTCCAGGCTCCTCTTCTTGCACCATCAATACTCTACTTTGGAATTCCAACAACTTGTGGCAGGCAGTGGACGACCCTGTCCTTACTGTCTGAATAACTATGATATCCCAGAATGTGCCACTTTAACCATCTCTGGAGCCAGAGCTGAAGGCGCTACCCCAAGATGTCAAAACATCTCAGCTTCTTACTAAAACGCAACAAGGGAGGAAGCAGTTTTCTGGTCGCTGATTCAGGGTTCGGTTCCACCAGCTGGACATACTTGGGTCTTATGTCTAAGCTGGAAGTAAAAAGCACTTTAAAGATAGGGTTGGGTTGGCAATGCTTTTCTGAGACATTGTTTTTAATACTGGTAGAAAATCTCTTAACATCCAGGTAGTTTTTATTGTATTAAATGGGAAACTAAGTGAAAATGTGATGTGTGCCCTGTTAACTCTGTAATAAATAGGAGCAATTATTTCACTGGGGCCACTTGTAATGATCTGTCTGCTTTCTTACCTTCCTTGATTGTCTTGCGTGTGACCTCTGCTCATACAAGCACTGTGCATTACCATGGCCTGTCACTAACCTAGGGTGGATATATTGCGATATAAAATTGACTCTCGAACAATAAGGACAAAGACAGCACAGGCCCAATTTCAGTGCCCAGCTGTTCCTAAAACAGTTAGCAAAAAAAAAAAAAGAAAGACTGTTATGGGGGAGGCTATGGCACAAAGATGGCAAGATGGTGGAAACTGCGGGATTTAAAGGGGCTGAAAAGTGATGCCATGGTTACAGAATCTTTGCTGGACAAGTGCGATCAAATTGTTTTACAACCCCACTTCAAAAAATGTTGGGACGCTGTGTAAAATGTGAATAAAAACTGGATGCAATTATTTGCAAATCTCATTAACTCATATTTTATTTAAAATAGAACATGGACAACATCTCAAATTTTTAAACTAAGAAAATGTACCATTTGAGAAAAATATGTAATTTTGAATTTCATGGCAGCAATGCATCTCAAAAAAATTGGGACAGGACCATGTTTACCACTGTGTAGCATCCCCTCTTCAACAGTGACAACAGTCTGTAAACGTCTGGGAAGTAAGGAGACCATTTGCTGGAGTTTTGGGAGAGGAATGTTGTTCCATTCTTGTTTGATGTAGGATAATAGCTGCCTGACAGTCCTGGACCTTCTTTGATGAATTTTTCATGTCATGATGCACCAAAAGTTTTCCGTTGGTGAAAGGTCTGGAGTTCAGCACCTGGACTCTTCTATTGCGAAGCTTTGATGGATGCAGTAGGGGGTTTAGCATTGTCTTGCTGAAATATGCAAGGCCTTCCCTGAAAGAGATGTTGTCTGGATGGGAGCATATGTTGTTCTAAAATATACTTTTTAGCATTGATAGTACCTTTCCAAATGTGTAAGCTCCCCACGCCATAGGCACTTATGCAACCCTGTACCATCAGAGATGCAGGCTTTTGAACTTTGTAGTGATAACAAGCCGGATCGCCCCTCTCCTCTTTAGTCTGCAGGACATGGCCTCTGTGGTTTCCCAGAAGAATGTCACATTTTTAATCATCTGACCACTGAACAGTTTTCCATTTTAAATGAGCTTTGGTCCAGAAAAGTGGACCATTGCATGATACAACTTTACCTTGCAAAAGTGTATTGCAAAACCAATTGTGTACATAGACAATGATTTCTGTAAGTGTTTCTGAGCCCGTGCAGTGATTTCCAGCACAGAATCATGCCTATATTTAAAGCAGTGCCACCTAGGGGCAGGAAGATCACAAGCATTCAATACTGACCTTTGGCCCTGTCCCTTGTGAACAGAGACTCCTCCGGATTCTCTGTTCACGAGATTGTCAATCAACTTTCTCATTGCATCATTCATCCTCCAGCTGTTTTTTGATTAGTACCTATTACTTTACCAGCCTTTTGTTGGCCCTGTACCAACTTTTTTGAGATGTGTGCTTCCATCAAATTCAAAATGAGCTAAAATTTCTCATGAAATTGTAAAGTGGTTCACTTTCAACATCTGAAACGGTGTCTATGTTCTATTGTGCATAAAATATGGGTTTATGACATTTGCAAATCATTGCATTCTGTTTTTACTTACATTTTACAAAGTTCTCCAACTTGTTTGGAATTAGGGTTGTGTTTTTGATAGGGTATTATTAGTTTTCTGGAGTGTGCATCTGCAATGATAGGTCCCTGTTGCTGGAAGTAGTTAGTATGAAGGTGATGCAATGTGCTCTACTGGTGTGATCTGATAGAAGTCAAGCAATGAGGTTCATGAGCTCAGACGGGTTGGCTCTGGAGGAAGGCCTGAAGGGACGAGGTGAGACTCTTTCGGTTGGACGCATTCAAAATGTAGCCTGCTGAAGCCAGCTTGCCAACATTACTTACCCTATATTTATGCCTGGTATATATGTTGCACCATCTAGACATAGCACTTGTCTGAGAGCAAATCTTACACCTAATCAGCTGTAAAAGTGAGGATAAACATTTCGACTCAGTGGCTCATCTAATGTGATGGAAGCCCACGACCAGTGGGCTTATAGGTGTAAAAGGCTGAAGAGTGACCACACAAATCCAGTAGATATATATGGAGAGTTGGATATCTGTATATATATGGAGTTCACTGAAAGACTTTGCAATTGCTCGATCTGATTGATGATTTACCACCCGCTTACCACATCTAACAGAAAGAAATTATTGCTTATATTGTTAGTTATTGCACCGTTTTGTTGACATACCAAAATATTCATGTACCCTCTATAGGGCTCACTAATTACTCTTGTTTCACTATTGGAGTAGTCAGAGGAGAGAGGAGAGAGGAGAAAGGAGTTGTTTTATCTATCAATAAATGTGAGACTTTAACATTAGCAATATGGATAGCATAGCAACTATCAGTGCTTTGGAATGAGAGGTGTGAATGTGTATCCTCCATACTGGACAAAGTTATGTCTAGTTGGAGTTTCAGTTGGTGCCACAAGTGTAAATATCACAAGGTAGGAACATATCTAAGTCTGACATACAGATCATTTACTTTACGTCCAGCTGCTGCAATGGTCCTCAGATGACCGTGGCAAGAGGATGGCAGCTAGGGCATTAGCAAGAGGGGACAACCTGGGACATAATATCTCCTTCTGGCCCTGCACTCTGAAAATCAAGCAAACCCAGCAAAAAAAAAATGTAAAAAAATTGATCTTTAGACAACCCAGTACATTTTTAGCCAGACAATTTACTGGCTTGAGTATGAGCAGTGGGGACAGCGTAAACCCAACACGACCTGCTGTTGTCTTCATCACCAGTAGGAAGTGTCAGAAAACTGCGGCTGGCAGTTTTCATCACATGACGTTTGAGAAGCAGACACTGTTTTGTCAACTGTTTTGGGTGATGAAATGGTCCTAAGTGGACAAACTCATGAATTGCGAGAAAAAGAGAAAAAAAATGAAAACTAACAACGATTTCACTGCCCTCTCTATGCTGGGGAATTTCCCCCATATTCAGGTGGGCCACAAGAGTAGTTGTAACTCAAACAAGTTCATTAGAAAGATCCCAAAGAGAGAATGCTTTTGTAACTTCTTGGTAAAAAATGACAGGGATTAACAGTGGATGTGATGACTTTTCAGGGAAAAATAGAAATGTCCAGTTTTTAATTTTCATTTATACGGATTACATTATCAACAATGTGTTTAAAAGAAAGTTTCCATTGTGTTGGTATGTTGAACATGCGCCCATAAACTAGCCAATGACAAGTAAATGTAATAATATTACCAAAATTGTATGATTAAGGACCTCTTATGATGCCATTACAGCTAAAAAGAAGATATTACCTAGAAATTTTCTTTTTGTTACTAACAACCACAACACTGTTTTTGGTGAAAGCAAAAATGGCAGAATGGTCACCTCAGCCAACATACCAGAATTCAGTCAATTAGTAAATGTGACCATGCATTTATTTGCAAATTATGTAGCTAATTGATTACCTCCACCAGGGAGGATATGTTTTCACCCATGCTGGGTGGTCTGCTTGTTGATTAGAATCAAGAATGATTAGCCAAAGTCTACTGGATGGTTGTCTGACGGTTAGTTGGCGAATTTGAATTTAGATGCAGATTGGGTAAAGGGGTGAATCCAGGACATTTAATTTAAGCGGGCTGGTGGGCCTTGGAAAGGGTATGTGCGCTACTCAAGTTAGTAAAAAAAAAATAAGTTTACATAATTGTTACTGAAAATGTCCCGATAATTTACAGCAACATTATGTAACTCACCAATATTTATTGCTATGAATACATTTATTTTATAATTTTGATTATTCTATCTATTTATCTAATTATTATGATTACATTAGTAAAATCAATGTAGTTGTTTCTTCCATGAGCTTTAAAACTTCATGTGCAGGTGATGTGCTAGTATATGTAAACATTTACCCATGAAAAATAGTGAGAGAAAACAATGACGCTGTGCCATTTTTAGCAGTGTATAATTGCATACAGCCTTCCTGTTTGGCAATTAACAAATGTACGTGTGGCCGTAGGACAAAACTGAACATACTGGCACATCAACTTCCGGCAACATGACTGGAGATGAGCCCATGCAAATGAATGCTAGCAGAGACAAAGTGTGATAACTATGTTGTCAATAGAGATAGTGCGGTGCCACATCACACTCCCATCACAGCCCAACAGAGTCAAAATAAAAACCTTGGTCGGCTTTCACTATCAGCATCAAACATCATCTGAAGAGTGCATAAATGCTGCGCTGATTGCTGCAGCTCTATGATAAACTGTAAAAGTTTTTTTTTTTTCGACTACATGTATCTATGCTTCAGACATTTTGTCTTGTACCTTTTGTGGTTATGCAACAATGGGGATCCAAGTTTGAAGGCCCCCTTTAAAAAAATGCTCCTCCCGTTCGTAAAGCCACAGTATATGCTGGGTTTTTTAAGGATTAAAGGCCAATGACACCTAAATTATCAGTGGAATAGTCTTTCATCTTTCCTGAAGAGGCTGTGATGGCAGACAGTAACATACCTCCAGCTGCTGTGAAGTTCTATTAATTTTCTTTCCAAATCAATCCCATTTAAGCTTGCATAATGTCACATTTGCAGGCCCAGTTTGAAAATTTAAGGAAAATGAGAGGACCAGTTTGGAATTGGTCCTTTTGTCATTCTCTATTCCTCATCATGCCAAATATTGGATTGGTCAACTGCTTCATAGTCTGCACAGCTCCCCCATGAGTTAAATTATTTAAAATCTCTATGTGATTACTATGTTTGACCAGCTTGACATGCTGGGTAGCTGATTGCCTACATTCATAGGGTTGCCTTGACAATAAGGGCCTGCTGTTTAAAAACCAAGATGGGATTTTTAACTGACTTTAAGGCTGCAGTAGAATAATTTGCACATTTTGAGGCGTGAAAGCCTGAAAGAAAGGAAAAAGGGTGCACGACCACGGTAATCACAGGGTGAATTATATGACTTGCCGTATGATTGAGATGACAAAGGGGCATTTTTTACCCTTTTACAGTGACGCTATTTTAGGTTGTGTACAGTTGGACACATTTCCTCAAAAATGTAAATCAATCTTCCTCATCAATCAACCTCAAATCCAGACCCATCTCATAACACAGTAATATCACAAGGTGCAATTCTGACAACCAGTCAACAACTATAAAATTAATAATAATAAAGAAAGAAAAACATTCACAACAAACCATTACTTTATATGTGTCGTTTTTTGTTTTCTTTCGCTTAATTGTTTTGATTGTCAAATTGGATGTTACTTACCATCATCACTTTGCATATTGTTGCGAAGAGCTGTTTACAGCAAAGCCACTCCAATATTGATTCTACCTATAGTCAATACTTGTGTCACTTGTCATCTTTGCCCACTAATGTGTTCTCTTACCTGCAGCAAATACTTGTGATGGTGATAAAGGTCTTTCATTTTTAGTTTGTGCGACAACTGGAGGCTGAAAGTTAAATTATAATATTGGCTGAATCTTGCAAATTGCCCGATTACAGTGCTTTACAAGGAAATTACATGCACCACGTATTAAACACATACCTGTGCATGTCAACACAGTCAACACCACACATAAGGGATAAGCGCTTATTGATGATAACTCTAGTAAACATAAAAAGATGATGTAAACAAGAAGAATAAATGCCATTTTTCAAGATGTAAGAAAAGATGACAGAGAGGACACAACAGGCAGGATAAATTGTTGAGTATTTATTGAAGATTTAATCACAGGAATACAGAGACACTCAAACAAAGCAGATGACTTTACAAAGACTCAATTCAGAACTGTACTGGAATACAAAGTAAATTGACGGGATATGGTATGTGCATGTGAAGAGATGCGGAGATACTCAGGTGAGGAGAAGGAGGTGAAGAAACAAGAGAAAAAAAGAGGAGCTGATAGGCTGGGGAGACACTCAGCACATTGCAGGGCTGACAGAGCTAATGAACAGGTTTGCAGAAAAAATAGCAGTGGAAGCCGGGAGAGCACATGTTAAAGGACACACTTGCACAAATGAACAGGCAAAATTGTCATGAAATACAGGGTTTGCTGCAGAATTACACCACTAATGACAAGACAATACAGTAAAAAGAGCATGAAGACAGAAGTGAAAAATGTTCCAACTGAGTAATTATATTTAAAATTAACATACGGCAGAAAAAAATCTAATAAACGATAAAACAAATACAGTAGATTAAAAGAGAAGGTGTACAGAAGTAAAGTCATAGTCAAGGTGTTAACAAGTGTGGAGTCTTTATCTGAAAGTCATAGCTAGTGAAACAATAAACTGAGAGTTTAGTTTCTTTAAAAAATATGTACTTAACTGTCTTCCATGGTATCTATAGGTACTGATGTTCTTTAAGCTTTTGTTGAAAACTTCCATTATAGGATTAACAACAATGAGTGTGCAGTGTTCTCAAAGGCAAATAGGGAACAAGGGAGTGAGCACTGTGTGTCCCAGACTGTCAGGGCTTAACAATGGACTCACGCATTGCCCACTCATCTTTACTGTGGTTCAGCTGAGCTGCAGTATTTTAAATGAGTTGATGTTCCCCAGCTGTCTTTTTTTGGAGACCAGTGATCACGTGTGCATAATTTTAATCAAGTCAGCTTGAAATAAAGGCATGTATCAGAGTTTTAGCAACTTTTTAACTTAAATGGTTGGACTCTAGCTGTGTCTATATATTTTGATGATATGTTTCAGGGATTGTATAGACATTAAAAGGGTTGGGCCTTTGATCAGACAAGACATCGGTCCAACCTTGCACTCAGCTTATGTGCCACCCCATAGCATTCCACCAGTGGAACAGAAGCTTCCATTTCACTATACTGCATTCTTATTGCACCGGTGCAACAAATTAGTTGAACTTATTTTACTACTATAATGTTGAATTTTCAGCATTTCGACTTGCCTCTTTATATTTGACATTTATATATGCTCATGCAGACAGGTAAACGAAAACATACACGAGTTTGATTTATGAAATGGATACTTTTCAGGAGTAATTAATTAGAAAAAGCTTTAATTTCAGTGTTGTGCTTTTGTCAGATCGTTGACATTTTGTTTTACACTCTTTTTACTCTTTTTAAAAGTTTACTTTCACTGATCTCTGATTAGTAGTACAGTGTATTGTTGTCTGTATCCCCCTCTCTTTTTGATTTTTCAGTTATTCTAGCATTCCCTTTTGTGCTGGATCTGTCCTGAACTTTGCCTATTCTTTTTTTCCTTTGGATTTGTTGTTTCCCAGTTTTGAATCTTAATTGTCTAAAACTCCTTATTAACTTTCTTCCATTTGAAATTGTTTACACTAAAATTAATAACTGCAGCTCTGCCCTTATGTTTCCATTTGGTGAAAGTGTCCTTGAGTTATCCGGTTATGATCAAAAGCTTGCATACAGAGAACCTGGTAACTATGTGACCATGTCAGAGTAAAATATACAAAGTGCTGAGGTCTGAATAGAACTGCCTTGATTTTTCACCATGCTGCTCAATGTCAATCAAAAGATCAAGTGTGTGGGAGCTTGACAATAGCAACAGCATTGAAATAATGTCTAAGAAACAATGTTATGATTACCAAGCTAGACCAACTCAAATTAACTTATCAAGTAATTGCACGATGGGTAACTCTTGCATTTTGAATGTTGGAAAAGGACAACCACCACTTTTGAATCAGTCATGGTTCATGTCTAAGGCCATGTGGCCTATTTGACAAAAGGACGGAATTTTTTGTACCTGTATGTTAACAGGCTTTGCATCCGCCAGTAAAACAATTAAGAGGTTGATAGCACAGCTCTGAGGCTTCAGCAAATCAAACTACAAATATGCCTTTTTTTTTCTTTTTACCAATAGTGATGTCAACACTTATGATTACTTGTTTAAACCCATTACATGTATTGTATTTGTATGCACAAGGGTATACACATGCCCTTTGCTTTCAGCTATCAAGCTCCTCTCCTGTGGAACCATCTTCCAGTCTTGGTACGGGATGAAGACACACTCTTTGATTTTAAGAGTAGGCTTAAAACCTTCCTTTTTGATAAAGCTTATAGTTAAGGCTGGCCTATCTAGAACCTTAGTTATGCTGCTATAGGCTTAGGTTGCTGGGGGAACACTCCATGATGCACTGAGCTTTCTTCTCTCCCCCCTCTGACTCAGACTCCTTCTCTGCTCCTCTAAATGTCCATATCCTTACACTAACTTTACTTCTTCCCTGGAGTCTTTGTGCTTTTTCATCCTGCAGGTCTTTCTAGGTCACGGTGGGAGCTGCTGCTGTGGTCCTGCCTGATGCCTACTGCTCAAATTAGGACAGGAGATCATGTGACTTGGATCCTAGGCTGGATTTCCAAGTGCAAATCGGGATCCAGAGATTACAATGGCTTCTGGACCAACAGATTACACCTGCTTCTGGATCACTACACTTCACATATGCCTGGATTTTTAGATTCCACATACTCTTGGATTCACTGACTATATCAGCAACACTCAGATCTTGCTACATGGACTACAATGACTCCTGGACCAACAGAGTCCACCTGCGTCTGGATCACTAGACTTTCCATACATCCGGATTTATAGAATCCACAGACTCTGGGACTCATGGATGTTTTATGCATTCTAAATGAACTGTTATCATGTTTTTGTGTTCTGTACAAGTGACATTTATTGCACGTCTGTCCGTCCTAGGAAGAAGGATCCCTCCTCTGTGGCTCTTCCTGAGGTTTCTTATTTTCCCTGTTTAGGGTTTTTTAAGTTTTTCCTCACCCGGTTCGAGGGTCTAAGGGCAGAGGATGTCACATCTTTACAGTTTGTCAAAGCCCAGTGAGATAATGTGTAAATTGTGACTTTGGGCTATACAAATAAAATTTGATTTGATTTGATACACATACATGACCGTATTTCGTCAACAGCTTGAATTAAAAAAAGCGAAGATTTATGCAGGTTCATCTTCCCCAGAAAGACAACAAAAATTTAAATGTTGTTACAGGTTTTGTACACCATCAAGAGGTAGGTGTCAGGAGAGGGATGAGTTAGAGTTATACCTGGGATTTAAGGATTCACCGCAAGAGAGTTAATAATTAATATGTCATTAGTCGTGTACAGACACACGGCAGTGGCAGGTGAAGATGCTGAGTTTGAGGATGCGTCATTCTTTTTTAAATCATTGGTATGGCAGCGTTTTGGGTTCCTTAAGACAGACACTGTGTTGAGGGTGAGATGACAGGCATGACAAAAACAATGCACAAATATTGCAAGAGAATTTAGAACTACAAAAATAGCTCAACGAACATGATGCATATGTCTTCAGTTTAAATCTGTTTTCAGAAATGCAAGTATTCTTTATTCCGATCAAAAAGATAGTGGATATTTTTTAACTTTTGTCTAGGACGCCAGGGGGCATAGAGATATGCTTTTGGTTTCACTTTTTACAAGGAAGAGGAAATGGGAATGTTTTGCGAAGTTTATACTATATATACCTCTGAAATACAGACAAAAATGTCTTTTATCTCATTTTGAAAAAAACAAATCATGAGAAAATCATGCACAGTATCATATCACATTGTGAGTTTAATCATCATCACTAGCAAGGGTAGACAAGCTAGCTCTGACCGCCAACTGTTGGAAACCCCTCACAAATAAAAGCTACATCAACACCACTATTATTACATCAGTGCTGTTGGGAGATGCAGTCCAGTGTGCTCCTTGCCTAGAGACATCAGACAATATCATGGAGAAGCTGACTAGGACAGTGGCGACCTGGGCCCTTTTCGGCCTCGTGTTGCCTTGATTCCATGATAACACCAGAAGTGCCCTTTAGTGGCTAAAGATCCAATCCGGAGAGACAGTGTTTGTTTGGCATTTGTCTAGTGGCAACAAAACATGGAGCAATATTACCATCTATTTAAAGTCACTGTATCAACTTAAAAGATGATGTCAGTGTTTAAATTTCAAGTATCCACATTTTTCAACCATTTTCAGTGTTTAATTTGAGGAAAGTGGTTAGATTGAATGTATGGTCCCTGAGAGTTCCAGACTTTTTTCATGTGTCTTCTCTTACTACAGCTTTGAAGTGACTCTCTTGTTAATACATACAGATATTGAGGGCCATTTCAGACCGAAAGTCACTGCCTGACAAATCCGAAACAGTATTGAGAGTGTGACCCACTAAATTATTCCCCCCATCACTTCTTTTATGAGTTTCTTTCTTACAGGAGTTGCGGAACATTGTCTGAAGCTTCCAGTCAGCAGTGGAAATCAGCGATGCAAGAACCTCTTGACTCATGAGGGGGATTATATGAAATTCACTTGACATATTACCTCCCTTCTCACCTTCACAATGATGAGCACAGTAGAAGTGAACAGTAGAAGCTCAGTAACTTGACTTATAATGCATGTGCCTGATATCCTGGGGGGGGTGAAGTTGAAAGAAAGACCTAATTTTGTCAAACTATCCAGTCGTTCAAACTGTTCATGTTAATTTCTCTCCTGCCAACGGAGAGATGTAAGTCATTACATTAGAATGTGGGAGACGATCCTGTGGAGAGGACACGATGATTAACAATCTAAAGAGAGGATAACAGTTATGACAGGACAGAGGGGACGTGACCATGATTTGATAGCCCACTGTAGAGACGTTTCATTAAAGGCACATAATTGCCCTGTTGTTATATTATTATTTTTGTATATTGCTTATCTTGCTGTCAGATCTGAAGTACAAAATTCCATATTGTTTTCCAATAAGCCGCTTTTTTCAAGATTAGCGTGCTATAGTGCTCCACCTTATTAGTCCACTCTGCCGTCATGAGGTATTAAAGTGGGGCAAAGTGCTGCTAAATGATGCCAGTTGGCTCGGTCTCTCGCTATTGGTTCATGCTTTTCATCAAATACTGCCACAGCAGGATGTCTGACTGGTGGCTGATCTTCTGAGGTCACCCCACATCTGTGACTACAGCCAGTACTGTCCCTCCCTAGATGTCACGCACAAACACAAACAGAGATTCAAAAAGTCTTGGTCACAAAGGGCTACCAGAGCTTATGTGGGCTATGAGCAACAAGAATACATTAGTATTTTTGCACACTCACAGCCAGACCAAGGCAGTGTCCGTCTCCTGATCTGTGTCCTTAGCAAGAAATCTGAAATTAGCCAAGGAATTCACAAAATCTTTTTTATCTGCTCATCGTTCTCAGAGGATGATTTGTAAATATTTTGTTGATCCCCTGACCTAAAGTCCAATGACAGAATTTCCCCTATGCATACAGGCATTCTAAATGGCCAAATGTCTTATTTTCTATGGAACTACTATAGTTCTATGGACTATAGACTGTCTCATGTGTGTGTGTGCGTTGCAGGTCTTCTGGGCCGAGTTACAGTTATACACCTGGGAGCACCTGGACAGTCTCCCAGGGGTTTGTAAGACCTGGTTGCCAGTCCTCTTGCTCTCTACTCTCCAGCATGCATCCATTGATTCTGTGCTCCTCTCCACCTGGCACTAAGTTTTGGTTTGCACCTCTCAACACGCTCCACTAACATTTCAACATTAACCCATCAGCTGACATAACGATACCACTGACCACATGCCATACCTTCAATCCGTTTTGTGTTGTTGTTTTCATTTAATAAACTTGTGTTTATTGCATTAAAAACATTTTTTTCCCCCATCTTTGTCTTGGCTTTTAAGCCGGTTCATGACACTCTGCTGACATTAAATGTAGTCCCATGTCCAAAATATAGGAAGCTATTGTAGCCCATTCACTGTGCTACAACATGCAGATCCATCAATTATTATTAAAGATCTTAAATATGAAATGATGCTACAAAAAGATCCAGAAAGTTAGGGTAGCGGATCTTTTGTTTACCATATTTTGTTTTTGAGTGGGTTTTGCTGGCATCTAAAAACTCAGATATGTAGTCATTTATATAATTTTCTAATGTGTCCATTCTAAAAACAAGAACTCACATTGTCCTTTATGATCTCAGGTGGGTAAATTGATAATTGATGCTGAGTCCTGATCTGTGTGTGGTCTGTTAACTTTTGGTCTGTTTGGGTCCATGTGACAGATAGATCAGACTATAAACTGACAACATACAACAGCATCAAGTGAGGATTCTTAAAAACAAATTAATCAAATCAGGAAATGAATGAGTCCTTACACATATTAGGTTGCACAATGAAATTAAAGGTTGTACTTCTCTCTTCTTCTTGTTATGCACAGAACATATAGGTAATTCAGTTAAAATTACAATAGGATATTGAGAAAATAAAAACTAGAATGGTATATACAGTTAATAATATAACATATTGAAGTATATATTTACATTTACACACTTAATGAATAATGTCACCCTGTTATTGAGCCTGGGTCAATGCAAACAGCAGAAATCGCAATGGAAATATGATCCACATCTTCCCATTAAGAGTTCAACCTCTTTTCTGTCAACTCTGACTGTGTTTGAGTGCCAAGCATCAATGATGTAAACAGAGTCTGCCTCACTACTTTGCCAGGGTCCTGCGCTCCATTATCTCGGAAAATGGTTCCACCTATTGAGTGCAGCTCAATCCAGGAACACAGACACAACTGTCTCTGATTTTCCATCACTCAACCCGCCTGTTCTTCATTTTCATTTGCCTGCAACTGGATATTAGCCAGGAGCAGCCTTAAAGGGTTAATTTGTAAAAAAAATTGTCAAATATGATGAACTAACCTTATCAACATAAACAGGAGAAGTAAATGTTGTGATTCTATGCTCAAAATGTCTATGTACTGTATTGCAGAGTTAGCCTCTGGAATTAGCATACTAACTAAATAGAAATGGCTCTTTATTATAATACCATGTGTGCCTCGAGAGTCGACAGTGAATCACGGCCTCCAGTAGGCAACGTGGTGTGACGAAGAAGAGCCCTCAACACAAAAACTAAAACTAAACGAGCTTTAATACCAAGCCCCAGAAAAGAGCTGATGTTTGTGAGCAAAGATAAGGAGTGACAAAAGGGCCATTAACATGAGAATGAATAGAATTTGATACAGGAGTCACAACATATTTTTTAGGCAGGTGAGTACCACCGAACTAATATCTTGCAGTATTTATTCCAAGTGTCTAAAATTACAACATTGTCACTGGGAAGGGGGGGACTAATACCCCATCATTGTTCAGAGGATGTGGCTGGTAATAAGAAGTGGTACATTTAAAACCAAGCCGGGCTAGAATGGCTCCTGGATCTCTTTATTCTCCTCATGGGATGGTCCAGCTGATCAGACTGAATGATCGAAAGTGCCTTGAACTGTGATTTTCCTGAAAAATGCTCTGCTGTTAATCTGAACCTTACACCAGCTCAGATATATATTTAAAATCTGTTTCCACAATAAAGCTGAAAACAAAAACAGATTAAAAACAAAAATTGCTTCACCTGCACCTGCTGCTGCTGTTGTTGTACTGTATGTATCTGGCAAAAGTAGAGCAATATTAGCATCTAAAAGTCAATGTATTAACTTAAAAGATGATTTCACTGTGTTTAAATTTTAAGTTTCTGCATTTTTCAACCACTTTCAAGTTATTTATTAGTTATTTCAAGCATTTTATTTTGGTAAAATTTGTCTTAGATTGACCAAAGTCCCTGAGTGTTCCAGGTTTTTTTTCATGTAAGTCTTGTCTAAATACAGCTTTGAAATGATAGTCTTGTTCACACATACAGATTTTGAAGGCCATTTCAGCCCAAAACTCACTGCCTGACCAAAAACCAAACAGTAATGAGAGTGTGACCTACTAAATTATCCCCCCCCCATCACTTCTTTGATGAGTTTTCTTTTTTACTGGGGTTGCTGCACATTGTCTGAAGCTTCCAGTCAGCAGGGGGAACCGGCAAGGCAATCCACTCTTGACTTGGGGGGAATTATATTAAAATCACTTGACATATTACCTCCATTCTCTCCTTCACAATCTAGACCACATTTGAATCACTATCCAAAAAATGTGATGCTGTTAATTTGAACCTTGCACCTATTCAGATGTGTATTTAAAATTTGTTTCCAAAGTAAATCTGAAAACCAAAATAGATTTAAACAAAAATTTCCACATATCCACCTGCTACTGCCGTTGTTATATGTATCTGGCAAAAGTGTAGCAATATTAATATGCTGCTGCCAGGACAAATTATGATATGATAAAGATATAACTAATACTGCCATCCAACAATAACTGACTTTCTCCTTGATGCTGATGTAAACTACCTACAGCAGATCATTCTCTTTTCCCCAACAGTGAACACATGTAATTACAGTTTAAGAGGACCTTGTTGTCCCAGCATATATTGAACCAGCATATAAATAAAGAGAAAACAGCAAAATATGTATATTCAATGCTCAGGTTCTTACAAATGACGGACAACCTTGGTGTGACACTGTGTTGTACTTGTACTATTGCTTCTATTGCTATTTTAAGATGATTTGGGGAAAACAGCTGCAACAACATTAACTGTTGTATGCAAGTGCACACACTTACCACCAAGAAATAAAAGCAAACATGTAGTCAACATTTGCTACCATAGTTAGTCATTTTGACCTCGGCATAATATTATGTAATACTATGTGCTCTCAAGTAAAAAGAGTGCTGATGGGAGCATGTTGATAGACACCAGGAGGTATCTCTTTTAATTCTCCGCAATAGTACAAGATTCCTCCAACAGAATGAAATGATAAGGGACAGATGAGTAGGCAGGAGCTGGGGGTGGCAAAAACTGATTCACTGTGGCCCCATTCACTCCTTGGTCACTCTCAGACCTAATGTTTCAGAGCAACTTTACACCTCCCCCTTGATAAGGTATGCTGGTAGTCTGCCTTAATTTCACTCTTGGGAGTCAAAAAGGCAAGCGCACCACTGGCTCCCTGCTGTAGCCCAGTTTTTCCTCAGAGATGCCTTGCTGTCACTGCAGGCTCAGACAAACATGAGTCCGGCAGAATCAGTACGACAGATGACTCTGAAATCATGCCTCTAGGCGAGCTTTCATGTGTAAACTCTGGCAACCGGTTTTTCCAGGTGACTACCGGCTGCTCCAGCTCTTTAATAAAGTGCTGCAAAGCCCAGGGATATCTGTAGATACAGGTTCAACAATCTGATAAATATAACAGGTAAGGGTTCGCCTTAGTTCACTGCCCAGTTGTGGTGCCTGGTTCCTGAGCAGAATAGTTGGATGTCTGCCGGGTCCAGCTGGTCAGAAATGAAAAATTCAGGACATGTCTCTAACAGCAGGCAACTGTTTCACACTTCAACCTCCATATTGGTTTCCTGAATAACACATGTAGCATTTGTCATCTATGACTCCCACTTTATCTATCCATATGTATGGGTGAGCTCTGCTAACACTCTTACACTCTATCATACTATCTTTCAACACTCTGAGATGAGCCGCTGGTCTTTCGCTCACTTAACTCCTCCACCATTTCACTGTGACCAAATTGCCAAACACTGTTTGACAGAATGAGGCTGGAGAGTTGCCTATAGCACAATTGAGAGGATTCAAAAGGCTGAGTAGAGAGAGAGTTTTTCATTTGACAGTCAGTGAAGCCTGGTCTTACGTATTTCCCAACTTCTTCTCACTGTCCAATTGAAAATCCCCAATTAGGCTTGAAAAAAAATGGTTAAATGAGAGAGCTGCTGCTCTACAAGGACTCTGAGATTACCAATCAAGAAGTAATTCTTTATTAATATTCTTGATTGTTGTTCAGTTTTGTACCCAGAAGGCCAGGAGTCCAATCCAAAGCAGTGGAAAGTATTATTATGCCTGTTGGAGTAAAAGGCTTCTGTGTGAAATGCAAAGATAGAGAACAGGAAGTTGTATCTTGGGTAATCACACTGTAATTGGATTTAGAAAACATATGTCAAATTTTAACAAATAATGTATCAAATGGGTCCAGAAATGTAAATATGCAAATATATTGAACTGCTGGCCACAAGAAATCTCCTGCTTCACTGGAGAGTCTAGTGCAGAGTAAAAAACAATGATAATAATCAATCCATCCCAATATATTTTTCCCCAATTTAGTATAGATTCTTCCTGAAATCGATTAATTCCCCTAATGAGATGTGCACTTGTTTTATTTCAGCATGTGAAGTCTTATATGGATTTTGCTGTCCTGAGCAGTAACTTATTCATTCACACAAAGCAATGAATAGGACACAATTTAACACTGTAACAAGAGTGGAAGAGGAGGTTGGTACATTCGGTACAACGAAAACTGCACCAAATCCAAAATTAGCAAACGTTGAACCCAGAGGGAAAACCAAGCCAAAATATCCATAATTTTCAATTGCGTTGTCACAGTCCACTCCTGGTTTTCCCCTCTACCAACCCACTCTACCTGCCTGCCTACCTCTCCTAATCAAGATCATTAGACTCACCTGTTCACCCCAGTCGGCTCTATCACCCAGCCTCCTCTTAACCAGCTCCTCCACACTCACTCTCTGCCAGATTGTCGTTGCGTCATGCACTACTCTCCAGCACTCTTTTCCGGGCGGATCTCCTGGTATCTGACCTGCCTTCTGCCCCTGACCACATCTCCTTGTCTCTGCCCCTGTAACCTGACCTGCCTTCTGTCTTTGGACCTCGCATCTGCCCGCTCCCTGTCTGCCTGCAGCCTGCCTGGACTCCCTCCCGGAGACTCCTGCCCCATTCTGAACATAGACTGTGCTCGGCAACCAGGCTTCCTGATTTTCATCTGTTTGGACTCTTGAACATTGTCAATAAAGTTCTGAACTGTTCCGGTCTAGATTCTGTGCTGTTCTCGGGTCCGCTCTCACACCCGTTAAATGCGTAGCAATTCCAAATGCTGTCAATCAAGCTATGGCTATCAAACCTGAACCTTGAGGAAGTGATGGGGATGCTTTTAGCAAGGAAGAAAGCCAGCAGTGCTTGATCAGTGCCAGCAAGGACAGGCTTTGGCTCAGCAAGACGGATATAGATAAGAGTTGGTTTAAAACTAAATGAAAATATCTGATATTGCATGTACCTAATTAATGTGATTAATTGACACCTATCATTTTGTTAAAATTCTTAATTTCCTTTTAGCATGTTCTTACTCTGTGACAAAAAAAATTCTTGTAGCTGACACGGGACTCACAATGAGTGCATTCAACCACAAAGATGCAAACCGAAATCTGACACTTGCAGACGCATTAGCGTCATCAAACTGCTACAACTGCAGTATGAGACGCTGATTAACTGTCTGATTATTCATCAAAGATGCACTCAGAAGCCAATTTGTTTTAAAGTTCATTAATTGAACACTGAATAATCACTAGCTGCAGTACAGAGATAAATAAATAATGCTGTCTTCTTGGGCATCACTCGATTAATGTGAAGCTGAACTACTGCTTAAAAATGAAGGCTGATCAAATGAAACATTTATTACAGCATTAATATATGTAGATGCCAGATACAAAGTGCTTGGTGAGTTTAATTTAATTTGCTGCTCATACTTCTGTATATTGATGAATATTCAACTTAACATCCACTGAATGACACTATGAAGTTACAGTCCTCTCAGCAGCTTTGTTGAAGGAACCTGAGATGAAACTGGAATCTCTGGTCAGTTTATTCAGTGACAGTGCCAATAAAGTTTATTTAAACAAGATATTCACATCCTCAGCACAATATTTCATTGTTTAATTCTAATTTTGTTAATATTGTAAGTAATAAAATAAAGAGTCTGACATAGAAAATGACAAAACAAAAAAAATCTCAGCAGTCTTGAAATCCCATTTTAACCAAAACAGATAAGTTTAAAATAGGATCACAAAGGTATGTGCCTTGCAAAGTCTTTCCTGATGCACAATGTCTATGTTAAGCTGGTTAAGTTAAACACACAGAGTTAGGTTTAGAATAAGACCGGTGACATCTGCACACATAAGTATTAAGTATAGGAACAAAACCTACTTGGATAGCTCAAGTATAGGAAATAGCAGGAAACACTTGCTACAGGATGTCAATCCCTGGGTCAGATTCATTCATGTTTGAGAACCCACTACTAAAGGGAACAGCTTTGCTTTGCATTACTCTAAATTTGTATTTTCCTCCAACCATTACAAAAGCACTGTCACACAGACATTGAACCAGCACATTGGTCAACATATAAGACTGTTGAGCAACTTTTGGCTGATGGATGGATTTCACTGAATTTTTCTTAAATATTTATCCAAATACCTGCAAAATTATTAACATTACCATCAGCCTTAGCTGTTTAACTAATATTATTCACTATTAGTCTGCTACCATGATAAACAAACATAGAAAACATTATAGAGAATTATACCCACCAATGTTGGGGCATATTAGCACCACTAGATATCTAAAATATGTGTTTATTCTGATCCTGATTTGTCTGATCCCAAGTCGTCACTTGCCACTCACCTTCGACACATTCAGACACACAAAGTGAGCATCTCTGGCTGCCACAGGAAGCCTCATGGCTACATTACGTGGTTAAGTTTAAGCACACAAACATTGTGGTCAGGTTCAGGGAAAGATATGTGACATTTGGTGTAAATTCAGGCATACAACCTACTGTACTTCGCAGATCCAGGAACTATAGGGATAAACTTGGATGCAAACAGGATGCGAACATTCACTTTGGAAAGTATGCTTCACTACGTCATCTCTTCGGTCGCCTGATACTGACTGACTGGCTGACTGACTGATGGGCTTTATATTGAAGGAAGTCCTACTTTAAATTTTTTTACATCTCTGCTTAATGCCCAAAGGTACCAAGGATGAGGCACAAAGTGTCATGACAAATCATCGAATATCTGTTGAGGTTGCTGATCCTTAAGGTGGGGTTATTAATGGCTGTCAAGATACAGGATTAACATCAGTGATACCTTTGTCATTTTGCTGAACAGATTTTTGCTCCTATGCATGAAAAACTGCTGACAGCCTGGGAATGTGCTAGCAGACCATAACTAGCCGAAACACAAACTAATTGGAGTTTCTGAGGCAAGTCTGCAGTGTTCGACTAATTAAATATAGTTTAATGCATGATTAGCTGTACCGGACGAGGACCCTTGCCCTGACACATTAGTTTGCTTTATAGTCTGACAAGTTAGGTCCGAGTCAGGGGAGATTACAACTGCTTTCTGACGCTGAACATTTGTTTTTGGAGAGTCAATATCTAACCTTTTCAGGTACCAAGATGGAAACTTTGGTGTAAGGTTATGATAATGTCATCTGAATCAAGCAACCTAAAGCCCATTCCATTTCAAATGCCATCGCCAGCTGAGGGTAAACAAATAACAATGCAGTTTTAAGGATTTCTGGAAAACATCAGTGGAAAAATTGCAGGGCAAAGTAAAAAAAAAAGAGAGGAGCATAATTCATTAACCGATATGCTGCAGCTCTAAAAGCTATCTTTTTATCATGCTGTGCTTGTTTATATCCCGCAGCTTTATACTCTGTTATCATTAGCGTGACAGGCGCACAGAGTTTCATTCACGTCACTCATGCGTGTCAGCTTCCTGCACTTGCTGCTGCAGTGCGAGTGCTGAGACGCAACAACGGGGTGGGGGACTTTGATCCCAATAAGAAAACCAACCACTACTTGCAATTAGTTAGAAATGAATGCAATGACTTTGATTTAGCTCCCAAATCTACTTTACTGAATCCATTGTTAACCTTGCAGATAACTTTAAAAGATGTAGCGGGAATTCCCCAGAGCTCTGTCAGTGTATCCTGAAGACACTTTCATTAGTGGATCCACACGAAAACCTCAGTCAGGCAAATGAAAGCATTCAGAGAGGCTGCAGCAGGGAAGATTCCTGTGAGCACTGGCTAAACTAGATTGCCAATTACATGGCAGGATCAACTCAAGTTCAGTGTTCAAGGTGAGGATTCACAAACCCCCTGATGAGAAAACCTCTTAATCTCCTTCTCTCTCCTCCCCTCTATCCCTGTATCAGTCCTCCCAATCTGCCAGTTTTTTTCCTGCAGGAAGGAGAAATGCTTTGAGTTCCTTACAT
>KV751371.1:1831103-1849311 GCA_001698575.1 Mola mola | reverse complement strand
ATCTTTCAAAACACCTGAATGGACATTCATAGATAAACAAGTCCATTGGTGACAGGTATGATGGAATATGTGTCAAAAAGTACTCATTTTGAAAATGGTAACTGAACAGTTTATTAGAATGTACTGCAACATGTGGTTTTCAGTAACATCAGTTGTGTAAGTGTGGATGCATGAGATATGATGTGGTGTGGGTGTGGAGTGAAAAATAGCCAAACTAAACCACAAGCATAGGGGAAAGACAGAGAACCAAAATGACAGCTGGGTCTTTTATATTCCGTGGAGCCAAGTGATCCAGATCAGGCGATGGGCTATTGGTTGTAAGCAATAGTTGTAAGAGAAACACATTAACAGCACAAAATCAGGGGTTGTCAAAACCTTTATCTTGTCTCGCTTTTCTTTGTATTCAAGTCAGTCCATCTTTTGACCAGTTCAGTTTCAGGTTTATTGGAATCATGGGTGTCCTTTGAGCTAAAGAGGAAAAGGACCATCAAGAATATTTCCTATACAAAGTTCACAGGCCAGCATATGTGCTGATATGGGCATGTGATTGTGCCCATGGCATTGGTAGGTTGCACTTCTGTGATGGCACCATTAATGCTGAAAGGCACATATAGGTTATAGAACAGTATATGGTGCCATCCAAATGAGGTCCCTACATATGCCAACAGGATACTTCCAAGCCACATTCTAACAACTGACTGCTGAGCAAATGAAGCAAGATATCAAGCAAGAATGGGACAGATTCCTGTGTGAGAAAAGGTGACACATCACAACACTGTTAATCAGCTTGAACGTTAATTATCTTGTCTTTGTACTGTATTTGATCATATTAAGGGCAAAATGAGTTTACAAATCATTGCATTCTGTTGCTATTGACATTTTGCTTGATGTCCCATTGCTTGATATATTTGAAATTAGGAAGATAAAACAGCTTGAGATTTGAATAAGCTCTTGCTACGCTCCGTACTTGACATTGGTTCATGATTGTCTCTCGCTCAATCTTGCCTATTGTAAAAAATTGTGAATTTCTGTCAGTATATATACTGAATATAGTATTGATAGTCATATTACTAAAGTTTCATATAATAATTGGCAGAAAACCCATCGTCTGACAAACAAATACAGTAACATACTACAGTATACAGTATGCCAGGAATTTAGTCTTAGTATGTCTTAATACAAACTATGTTAATTTCAATATGCCAGGACGTCATACTACATCTGTCACATTTTGCAGTATGACAGCGTGCTTTTCTGGCTATTCTGACCTACAGTCCTTTATGTCAATGACAGATAGAGTGACAATAACTGTAAAAAGAGAAGACATCAGATTTTGTTTTCCACATTTTGTGGCTGTATGTATTATGTGTATAATTCTAACATTAATACATGTGCTTTACACAAACTGTAGTGAATGTATGAGCAAGAGGGTGAAAGTTCAAGGCAAATTGTCATGATGAAGTAGTGAATGTCCAAATTGTATATACAAGGTATGCAACAGTATATATTTTGTGAGAGGAGCTGCTGTATAAATGAAAAAAAAGAAACAAAAGTATGTGATTTGCACACTGTCATTAAGATGTCGACAGTATGTCCGATTATCTTAAGGGCTCCTAATGCGTATGGCAGGACTTTCAAAGTATTTACACTGGTGACTCTCTATTATAGCACCACCATCAGGATGACTGGGCTCATATTTGTTAAGCGGCTTTGTTAATTTGAACGTCTTTTCCAGTTATGGTGTCAAAATTTCATTTTTTGAATTGAGCAATGTTGGCAAAAAAGAACTTGACAAACTTCATCAAATAATTTCACTTAATATTTGTCCTCAGAACAGATTACACCAAATTTGGTTGATTCCAGTCTACCAGGTTCTAATGTACACCTTTTTGGTATTTGTGTTGCCCCCTATTAGTTGGATACTGCCAAGATTGGGGATTGGATGGTAAATAAATAGTATTTAATTGATTGATTGAGGCTATGCTTTTTAGGCCAGTTTTACGATTTTGTGGTATAATTGTTAATAGTTCCACAAGGCAGTTTACCAAAGTTGGTGTTGATCGGATTGTAATAAAAGAAAAGGGTATAAAAAGTACATAAAATACAGATTAGAATTGTGAGATATATCATGATATATTTTGCCTTTCCAAATTTACAGTTTTGGGAGTTAATTATAGCGCCACCATCTGGTTGATTGCATATGGTCATATTTCTTGGGAAGAATTTGCACATGATTAACTTTTACTATGCAAAGTGCTGGGTTCGAACCTTGAATATTCTCAAACCAAATATAATTAGCTTCTATTTCTAACTTTAAACAGCCTCCAGTCGTGGACTGATTATGAGACAATAGGCTCCTGATAAGAGAGATATTAAAGATCCTCCTCTGGGCTTGTATCAATATGCATGTTAAGTAATCCATTCATAATGCTATTGCAACATGGAAATAACACATAACCTTTCACTCTAGTAGGAGGTGCACCCCTGTCAAATGTGTAACAGAAAATCTCCCCGAAGACTTGTCTGTTAAGCAACAACAGAATTTATTTCTTTTCCTGTTTCTTACACTATTTAGAAAATAAATCACATTGAATAAATACAAATTTAGAAAGCAACAGATTTTTAACGTATTCTTACAGTTATTGTTATGGAGCTCTCTTGGCACACGCGGAGGGATTTGCATCACAGAATCCACCCAAAAGCATACTTGGGCCACACGCTGCAATGAAAACACTTAAGACTGGGCATGCAGATGCTGAAGTGGTCCCCATTTACAGACACAGAGAGCATGGATTGGCACATTGATAGAATGTCGAGAACATCAAGAAACACCTCCGAAAAGGAGAACTAAACATCTATATACACAGAAAATAAATAAAGACAAATTAGGTCCACGACAACTCTACTGTACAGATGTGTCCATCAGATGCGACCGACTTCTTTCCTTTTCACCCTCTGTTCACCTTCGCCCGTCAGCCTCACACAGGGTTAAGTTCAAATATAGTACAGTACAACAAGGAATATTCACCAACAGCAGATTGCACCATTTACAGTGTTACAAACAAACACAAAATATCACCCAGTGGTTGGCTCCCTTTTAGTGTTTGTTTATAGTCTCATAGTTTACCATAGGTAGTCTTGGTGCCTTTGCCAGGGTTCTTGTATAAAATGAAACTCCACTCCTATTAGGTGTCCTCTGGTATGCAGATGTAAATTGGCACAAAGCAGTTACAGCTTTGAGCAGGTTGCTGATGAAAAGCTAAAAGGGTGTCTGTAGTATGTTACATGTTTTCCAGAGAGCTTTTTCGACCGGTCCTCGAGGCAAGATGATGTTTCGTTCAGGCATGGCGAAAGGAGACAACCAGAGCTGTATACATTGACTGTGGGGGCAGGAGCAGAGATCCAGGACAACGGATCTGGGATCTGAGATCTCTACCTTCTCCACAAAGAAGCACAGGCGGTTAGGGATTGGTGCTATCTGACTTCCAGGCAGTCCAGGTACTCCTGGGCCAGGTCATAGCAGAACCGGTACTGTTCCTAGAACAAGCGCAGATAGTGACAATCTTAATTTACCATATCTACAATAAATAATTAGCATGGCATGTAAACCGGATCATGTGTTTGGTACTTTCCAGAGGTTATTTAGTGATCTAATTTGTGTTGGAATCCCATTAAAAGTCAATGTAAACTTTATTTAAATTGGAAACTATGAAAAAATATAGAAATGCTTATAATGTTAGCTCAACCTGACCCAAAAGCCACAAATAAGAGATGTATAGCTTCGACTTAAGGTTTTCTAGGATCTAGGCAACTTTTTATTTTAACATTCTATAAATTGGGTGCAGCTACTTTAGCCACTAAAATATGGTTTCTGCAGCGTTAACCAAATTAAATCTAAGTCAACCTGTTTCAAAGTCACACAGTGATGATCATGGGGAGAAAATGGCCTCGATTAATGATTATATATCTTTTCGCCATTCAAAACTCCTTATCATATTCAATTGACATGACCTAGACCTGGGTGAGTGGCAGAAAACTAATGGATGGATTAAACAACCAAATAACATTAATCCTTTTTGCATTCATTTCAAAGGTTAATTTAATTGCTGACATAAACAAATGAGCTTCCTAGCTACTGAAATTGTGGGAGAGTTTGTGTAACATCTACTGACAGCCCAAACTAACATACACAAACATTTTACAACAAAAACAGTGCTCACACGCAACTACACTCAAGACAAAAACATTAGTAATCCAAGCTGATCCAGGCCTGCAGATACCCTGTAATAAGTTTTGTCGATCAGAATAAATGATGAATTTGTTCCGCTGTGCTGTAGAGCTCCCTTCTTGTCCAAAAACCACCAGTGACATATTAGTGAGCTACGCTGTTAAACTGTGCACATGCACTATTGCTAAAAGCTTCAGGCTTCATCAAACTAAATTTCCCTTTCAATTTGCTTCATTCTTTAGTCCCATTTTTCCCCATTTTTGCCTCTTCCCATGTTTTGGCCCTGACCAAACAGTACAAATTGAACATTTGTTGAACAATCAAAGCAATAGGCCATTTTAATTATTTTTTGGAGCTGCTATCTCTGAAACTGGACTTATAACCAGTTCTGCTGATGTCATCCACACTTGTATGCCATTTTTCCATAATTAGCTTTCATTGCGCTACCTAGAGAGAAATGATAGCAATTTGTGCCCACTTGCTGCTTTTCCCTTGACTCTGTATTCAATAGTCTACATCTAAAATTGTGCTTCCTATTCAAACTTAAAACACACTTTTACATTGGTTTTAATGCAAAACTTCATTATTGCTGTTTTTCTAAAGATACTGATTTAAAGTATTGATAAAGTAATAAGTAGTTAAAAACATTTTCACTGCAAAATACACTTTTGTTTCCTTTTAAAATCCATAAAATATTGTATAATAATGATTTGATGTACAGTTAAAGATCTCCACTTACTCACCATTGTCTCCACCATGTTTGTCTTAGAGTTGCGCAACGTTTTGGCAGCAAAGAAGACGTCTACCATGCTGTGGTGACGAATCATTTCCAGGATCATGGTGCAGGCACAGAAAGTACCACTTCGACCACCGCCATTCCTGTTCCAGAAAGACCCAAGGACACACACACACACACACACACACACACACACACACACACACACACACACACACACACACACACACACACACACACACACACACACACACACACACACACACACACACACACACACACACACACACACACACACACACATACAGAAGGATAAAGACATGAATGACCTAATAAGGATGCGCAGTCGGACGTGGGGGTGGGCTACAGAGAGAAATGTCACAGTTTGACTGAGCGTAGATCAAGCATGCTGTCAGAAAAAGGCCAAATGGCAGACTTTCAAGATGAATATCTGAGTAAAGTTCTCATTAAAATACAGGAGCAGGGAATTAATCAGATATGAAGCGTCTAATACACAGCCTGACCTCTAGAGATCAAAGGGCCCTGATATGGAGATGGAGATAAATCTAATGGAAAGCAGGCAACTCCATTCAAGCAGATAATGTGCAGACACAAACACTAGATAGTTCCTTTTTTCCTCTAACTCAGAGTAAATGAGCTTTAACATCTCAGAAAAGTATAAAGTGACGGATAATAGTGAGGATAATAGTGAGGATAATATTAAGAATGCAGTGTCTAATCACAAAATTACTGATGAATTCATTACACATTTGAGCTCAAGTGCTGACGCAGGCTGAGTCTATCTTCAACTTCTTTTACTTGAACATATGTGGTGTAGAGGTAGGCCAGCGGACTCACAGGCAGTGGACGATGGTGCGTCCCTCTCCACACTCCCTCTGCCAGTTGTGAACCTGAGCCAGAAGACTAAGGAAGGCTTTCTTGGAGTCGGGCACGTCGCGGTATGGGGACCAGCGCAGGAACTGGAAGTGACGAACCACGAGCTGGCCTTCCTGAAGCTATCCAGAGCGAGAGATTCGTCACATTTAGAGCTGTTTCAATTAACTGCGCTACCATGTATGCATTAAACCTTTCCATATGCTCCACACAAATGACGCAGTCATTCAATAATCTATCTTGTTTTCAGCCTCCGGGTACCCAACTCTCCTCTCCCCTCCGGGGTTAGGAGCGGGGTTCAATGTCCCTACCTATTGTCAACACTTCAAACCCAGTTAAGGTCAAGTCTGGAGCTGCTTGATTAGCTGTTAAAATAGTGTGCGGGTCAGGATGATGAGAGAGATGAGAGTGAAACCAAGTCAAAAAGACCATAACATTAGGCTGAAGGAACCTAAAACAGCTGCAGAGCTGGATTATAATCATTTGTTTGATTCTTGTTCACATTACGGTCAGGGCAGCTTTAATGAAAGGGATTTAAGGAGAACTCTGGGACTTTTTTTAACCAAAGCACTATATCACAGAGTTTTAAGCTGTAAAATTTCACAAAATACATATTTAAAAAAAAAAAAAAAATTCCACTCAGCATCTTTTTGTTGTATTTACTGGACGATGGAATACCTTCTTGGGACAGAGGCTAGCGGTGTCTTGCTCTGTGGCATCTGCCTCTTCATCATCCTGTGGAGCGGTGTGGGAACGTTGGAACATATTGAGTCAAGATATTTGAGGGCAGAGAGGGAATGATGGCACTGATAGGGGTTGGTTGAGGCCAAAATAACAGTTGGGTAAGGCGGCACGAGAGCTACAGGGAGCGTTTGTCAGCTAAAGGAGGCTTTATGACAAGGACACAACTGCTCCACTAGCTGCTGGGAGCATCTACTGAGGTTAAATGACATGAGCTGGAGGTGTCAACAGTGTGAAGAGGAAGCTGGGAATAAGCTAACTTACTAAATTTCTCACCTCAACATGAACAACAACAATAACATACACACGCACACTTAGTAACACAAAAGCCAAATACATTCAAAATCAAAAAAAACAGTATTGTATTATGTAATTGCTGCTTATTACTCAGGTCTCAGAAAATTGTGAGACAAATGTAACAGATATCATTATCATGCTGTTCATGTAAACCTTAAATTAATGTTTTGCAAATCATTCTGATTAAAATAGACAGCAGCTGGTCATAAATTTAGTATGAGGATTCAGTACCCCTCTAAAAAATAAATGAATTGACTTTATGCCAGGAAATGTCTCACATAGCCACAAAGGGCTGGAACTCTATTTGAGTGCTTTAGTCAATATCCAAAATAGAAAGAAAAAAACAAAAAGGAAAGTAGGCAATTAGAAGAAAAGAAAATTACATCTATCTTCAGCAAATTACCATCAGCTCTGTGGTATATCAAGTTTGATAAATGTGGTTATGAGGTTTCATTTCAATTTTGTTTCCCCACCGTTGCAAAATTTAGTTTAATCACAGTGAGGAAGAAGAACAGAGGATGAGTGAGTTCACCACAATGTGGCTCAGGCCCCTTTACACCTGATATTAAAATACATTTTTTGTAATCAGAGCAATAAGATGGCAGTCGACCACACATATTTACATGTGGTATTATATAACATGCTGCTAGGGTCCACGTCATCCTCTGATCGCTGTCTCCTCAGCTGATGGCAGCAGGCTACACGGTTTCACTGTCTTCTCGTCTACACGTCACTTAATCAAAACACACAATGGCCGACCTGCAGAAAGCAGAGTGGCCATCATTCTCGAGCCATAATGTGCTTCATTATACACACTGGTGCACATTCCCAGATTGGGCATGCAGTTCTAGGCAGGCAGGCAGAACTAATGTGAAGTTGCTCTCTTGTATGGACTGCTGCCTGCTTTTCGAAGCAGAGAGTGTGTTATGCTGCTGTTAAGTTGTTGTGTGTGGATTGGAGATGCATTGGCATTTACACTTGGTTTCTGACCACCTTCAGAAGCTTTTGGGCAAATCAGAGTCTTAAAATGTTTAGAGTGCATTTACACCTGTAATTTTCTGTGGTCAAGCAGTATCCTATTGCAATCCGATCACAAAATACAAGGTGTAAAGGGGGCCTGTCAATTTGACAACACGTGATGCAAACATTTACAACACAGCCAAACAGAGAACCGCTACAAAGATATGAATGTTGCTATGATTCCACTAAAAAAGTGGCCACATGGAAGGCACTTGTTCCATGGCTATTTCTGACTCTCAAAGTTCTCAAAGTGAGAACTATATATGTACTTATATACTATATACATTTTACATGTTCTCATTTTAATATTGCAAAGATTTGGATGGCTCTTTTTCTCATGGTATTGAATGAATTGACAATCTAATACAAAACAAAATTACAAAGGCTAGCTAGAAAAACAGATATCTGGCACCAGCTAATATCTGAGTCATTTAATCACATTAGTCAGATATTAGCTGGTTTTACAGGTGTTTGGTATCACTGCTATCACTTTTTTTTTTTTTTTTAGCTTGCCTTAATTTAGTAGTGTTTGGTGTATTTGCACCACTTGGCCAACACAAGCAGAGATGTATTTGAGCATCACCAATTAGGCCAAGAATTTATGACCTACCCGAGTAATGTTCTGAACCCGGAAGAGGCGGATGATGACATCGTCATCGGCAGTCCTAGACAGAAGCTCCACCGTCATCGGCCCGAACTGCTGCAGGCCCGGCTCAGGCCAATACTGCAGACAAGGCTGGGGAGAGGAGAGGAGAGGAGAGGGTAACAGGTCATTTGACCACACTTTGCTTTAGGCACGACGGATCATTATGTCATTAGCCAGTGACGATGAAGCCCCATAACAAGACACCCGAGTACTGACAGCAGTGACAATTAGCCTCAATCACAAAAATCATCCACAAATGGCAAACTGTAAATTAAATGAGTTGAAAAAAGCTAAAAAAAACCCAAAACAACTCCCTTCATCAACAAGAACAATCTCTCTCATTAGCTGTGGTCAACTATCTCTGAATTATTCATGAGACCAAATCATTACCATTAGCACATTATATATTAATGTAGTAGGAGACCTTGGCTATTCCTGGGAGAGATAAACAGGAAGTTAGCCGGGAAGCTGGCACACACAAAAGCCAAAAGTAAAAGAATGTGTTGACACTCTGATGTGTTTTGCAGTGACTTTTTATTTGAAAGGACACCTGAAATAGGAAGTGATGATGACATTTCACATCGACAGCAGGGTATTAACAGGTGACATGGGGCAGGAGGGGAGATAAATATTTATACATTCAGACAGAAGACAGGCAGTTTCAACTTGGAGGACAGTGTGTATGTGTACGTTGGAAGGTGAACTGTTAAATCACTGGCAGTGAGAAACAAGGAAGGCGAAGCCGACAGGAGTGACAAAGAGGAAGTAGGACAGCATGCAGCTGATGGGCACGGCGGGAATGTTGAAAGGGAATTCAACATGAGAATTGGCGATAGGGAGACAGCGGAACAAACCCACGCATGGGCAAACATGGTGGGATAAGATAAAAATGCCATGACGGCTTGTGTAAATTAAATGAATGGTCTAAGTGATGGTCAAACATGTGGCATCGCCACTGTACTGTGTGTCATAGTCGCCTCTTATCAGGAACGAATGATATGGTTAACACGGGTTAATGCTACAAAAGTCCATGTGTTCTTTCACAAGGGAATGTTAAAATGTTTATTCATGAATGTTAACTGTAATTTTCTGCTTTAAATATTGAAATTTAATAATCAAAAGAATAAAATAAAAACCCTGGGGTCTAGGAAAATTAATTAGACTTCTATATAAATTACTTAAATATCCAAGACCTCAAAAATCAGTAATTGATAAAGCAAAAAATTAGAACAATAAGTGGCAAATAAAAATTGAGAAAGATAAATAAAATTGTCCTAAGTAGAGTGCATTCCTCCAATTAGGATTCACCTCCAGCTCCAGCAAAAGTTAATGACTTTTCCTTGATCCATTCTTCATCTTTCCACCGAGTTTTGTTGAAATGTATCTCATAGTTTTTCCATAACCCTGCTAATAAACAAACTAATAAACAGGCAGGGCTGAAAACATGACGTCCTTAGTAACTTGTTGTCATGTACAATGAAACAATGAAGGGAGTAGAAAAGGCAACATTTTCTAACTATCTCATTAGAAAATTTGCATTGAAAACAACACCTGATGGGTTAATAAGCACCACATCAGATCATTGATCACACATGTTGTATCTTTGAACACATCATTTCTAAGATTCTAGCTCACCCATTTCAGACAAAATGACCCAGTAATGCCCATGAAGAAATTTTACTTCATCTAATTCTATTTTGGTCACTGTAATTTTATTTGGCTCATTTAACACATGCTTCTGTCCTTTAATTCATGTTTCTATTAGTCATGCTCAATCTAAATACCTTTAGTTCATTCAGTGCTTGTTTAAAGTATAGAAAGTACAACTTATGTTTTTATGACTACCATTTGCTATACTTGAAACAAACATCTCTGTAGCGAGACGGGACTGATGCCCTTTACAATGTATGCTACGGTTCATTAGGACGGTTATGTAGTCATCAGTGTACTGATCTGTAGATTTCACAACGGTCCAATAGTAAGAAATGTCCAAGAATGTCCATTTAATTCCAGAGGTTTCCATTGATCAGTGACTTAGGTGGATACTCTAATCCTCATCCCTTTACAAGCGTGCATCGTGCTAACTTAAGCCCTTAATGACGATCGTTGTGAATTCGCATCGTACCGCTTGCTTTCAGACTGCAACCAAGATAGCATCAGCTGGAAAGCAGAAATAATAAGTTTTTTTTATATAATGGTAAATAAATTCAGGCGTCAAGGGGTTGAGTTCTAATGTGTAAATACTTTTTCATCCATCTCCATATAAGTAAGTATGAAAACAGCTTCAAGCATAACAGATAAACAACTAACATTGTCACTGGTTTCTGCGCTGCTTTCAGCCCCATTTTCTAGGGAATTCTTGACACTCCAGGCAATGTAGAAAAAGTGGTGCTTCAAAAACTTGCATATAGGCATAAAGGCTTTCCTTTCCAGGAAGTTGCTCTCAGCAGCTTTGTGAATGGCTCATGAGAGGAAACTCTTGAGAGGAAAGAGCTTTTAGTGGCATTTAAAAGGAGTCCTTATGGCAAGCTAAGATCCTTCATGAACACAAGTGCACAGTCTGTAATATTCATTAGTAACAGAAAGTTACCTGATATGAGAGTCAAACCTTTTCACATTTATTAAAATAAGAAAGCAATAATTCATCTGGGTCCATGTCAGACTGAAGTGGAGGTGTTTGATTCTTGTTCTGACTCCTCATCTTTAAGAATAATCAAAGCTACAAGGCACTTTTTTTTTAACTTCTCCTTGAGGGGATATTCTCTTTGCAGGGGAGTCTCCTGCCCGTGGACAGGAAGAGATTTATTTTTTCACTTTTATTTTGCTTTTTGCTTCTGTACTTTCCATCTGCTCTAAAATGATTGTTTGCCTGGCAGAGTTTGAAACTGTCCCTGACACTCTACACTCCCCAATATCTTTTGGAGGTAATACATGCTGTACATTTCTCAGCAGAAAAACCTGCTGTGGAAGCAGCAATGTAGCACTGTTAGATGCATAAATAATATAAGTAATATAAGTAACAATCAGTTTCATTGGCCGGAGGTACATCAGCCTGATACATTGGTGCATTTGCTAGGCTGAAAACAAATTGCTAAAAAAGAACATTGCTAAACAATTTGTTAGGGAACATACAACAATACATACAATAATGGAGCTTTAATTTACTTTAATGAGACAATTTACTCTGCCGATGGTCAAATAGGCCACGTTTTCTTACCCAGGCGGAGTTGGACTGGTTGAGTTGGTTAAGCATGACCACGGAAGTGCAGCCGTAGTCATACACGAGCCTCCAGAAGTCAGTGGTGGTGCCTGGCAGAGGGTGCGGCGTCACCACGAAGGCGGCGGGTCGGAGGAAGCTGTCGGCGAGGGCTGCGTTGATGTAGTTGTTGCTCTCCCCATCGGTGGTGACCAGGAAGGCCAGGGAGCGGTCCGGCGGCAACACGTCCATGCTGCGGTTCTTCTCACGGTTCCTGGACATAAGTGAAATGCTGCACTCCTCCACATCCAGGTGAGGAGTCACAGAGTTCAGAGTCTGAGGGAGGGCAAGGAGTGAGCGGAGGAGATAATTAGAAAGACTGCTGCTCAGAATGTATTTAAACTTCAGAGGTGGAGACAAAAAATGAGAGGGTGAGAATGAAGACTGTTATAAGAGGAGACAGATGCAATAGAACAGAAATGGGATCAAACTGAGACGGACAGAGCCAATGATAACATCTTCAACTCAAACAGCCCAACTGCTGATGGGCACAGTAATCTCCTGTAATCTCCGGGAAAACCTTCAAAAAAAGTAGTTATCAGGCACACGGCTTAATGGGTAAAAACACATTACTTTTAAATTACGAAGGAGCACATTAGGATGCAACAGGAATTGAAATGAACAAACTTTTAATTATCTAACTTGGATCTACATTATGTTTACACAAAGTGAATACACAATTCTCACACCTCATGACTGGAATATTGTGTCTAGGATAAAAGTCACAGTTGGCTACGAGCGGCACTGAGATAGGAAAAATAATTATTTATTCTGGTAGAAGTTCACCAAAAAATAGCTTCATTATTGCTGAGCATTATTTGAACAAGAACCATCAACAATTACATTGCACATATATACTTAAACTTACACCTAACGTGGATATTTTCTAAATGTTTCAGTGATGAAAAAAAGCTGTGTCAAGCTTGTTGGCTATCACTCTCACCCATTTCTTTCTAAGAGCAGCATCCTTATGAGAGGCCTTCTGTAGGAAAAAAACAGCTTGCACAGGACGGAGGTTTAATAGCGCTCATGAATAAAATATGGACTGAATCACAGCTGTATCAGAGCAATCAATGAATTGTCGTGAAATGGACAGTTACTTGGATAAATTAAGTTTAGTGGTAGCAACGTCTTGTGCAGATTAATACACCAGGACAATAGTGAGATTGTGGCAATTTCATTTTGTGTTGCATTACTTTTGAGATTTAAAAGCCTACAATGGTTAAAACTCATTTGTTGCTTAGGTCCTTTTTTTGCATTTAAATGTCAAATATCAACTACACATTACACATTACATTAGATGTAGCACTGCAGTTGTCTTCATCTGTGACTCATACACACGTAGCTGACAAAGGCCATAGGAGATGGATGGTGTAAAAGACCTGCTCCAACCACTGAATAAACCCTAAACTCATTTCTGTTTTGTGAAATTGCATATTTTGATTTGTTTTACGTTGTGGGGCTCTGTGAGTGTGCTACTTTAGCCCCACCCCATCTTCACTCAGCGCTCTGCCCCCTCGCCTGCAGCTGAAATGAGCTGGAGCTTAACTGCTTTGCTATCATAACTTATATTACTCTATTATACCCTGCACAGTGTCAAGATGTAACAGTCGAGTCATTTAGCCATACGTGTTCTAACCAGACACAGATTCCCAGGCAGAAGAGGTTAAGCTACTTATACAAGGTTGCCTATAAGATGGTGCATTAGAACCCCTGAAAGGTGCCAGTACTGTTTAGTTGCCAGGGTTGGCTAAACAACTAATTTACTTTGTTAACAAGCCTGGTAATATCTGGTAGTAACTCAATAGTCATGTGTTTATGTAATTACTGAGGGACTGCTACCTATTTAGCTCCATCCGACTACAAATAATGACGGTTTTGTTTCGTTTCCTAGCCTAAACTAACACTCCATTCAAACACAAGCCCCCAGGAACAGCACCTGGCTTTCGGGGCAATTTGGTCAAAGACTATGATTACAACTTCAAGTAATGCACAGTACACTGGCCTGAAAAGACGTTTTACTTCCACCAAGGAAGTTATGTTTTACCATCTGTGAGTTTCTTTGTTTGTATTTATATTTATTAGCAGGATTATGATTTTTGGGGGGTTATCTGGATCCATAATCTGGACTTGAGTGTTGAAAGATTCATTAATATTGGAACATATTTATTCTTTTGTTTTATAAGTTCAGAAATGTTCAATGTGACCAAATACAATAATACCATGTTATGACATTTACTTCTTTCTTGCAGCAGAAACAACAAATTTTAGTGCAATGTATCACATAACACAAATCTTGTGCTTGTATGCATTACCTGAAACTCCTCTCGGAGCTGTGAGGTGTTGCTCTGAGAGTCAACCTTCAGCATCTCCTTATAGGTGAGTGCAAACTCATTGACAGGGATGGCCGTTTCTCCACACAGGCAAGCCTCCAGGATGGCATCATGGATGAACACATACTGCTCCTAAAAGAGAGACAGCAGGGAAAACATCAAGAAATTAGCAAAATCCCACAACTGCACTTACGAGCTTCCCAACAGCAAATTACACAGATGTAAAGAACAATGCAGAATTTAATTACTGCTGCTTAATGTTCACATCGTGCCTTTCCTTATGCATGCATACAATTTTCTTATGCAGAAAATTGCATATAAATTGGGTAAAAAAATGCAGAAATCACACAGAGTACCAAACACACTTGCCACACAATATTCAAATAATATCATGAGCTGAGCAATTAATGAGAAAACTGAGAAATTTGTTTTGAAGTCCAAACAAACAAAAGACGAAGAAGGCCTGGATACAAAACTCTATTAAAACTGTAGGCATAAAACTGATTCTCTCTTCCAAATTCTACAATTTTTAATTTTGAAAAAAAATAAATAAATAAAACAGCTCGAGTTGAAACGTGAAAAAATGAAATCAAAAGGGAGATAAGTAGCATTGTATTGGTGTTTGTTGCGGCATTTCCACTCCCAGACTTGTTAATAAGAGGATGTTTAAAAAATATTTTGAACATTTAATGAGCATTTAATAGTCTCGCTGGTAATGAATGTGTTTCTCTGGTTTGTTTACTTGAAGACTGGGAGTTCACATTAGGCACGCTTTAAATGGAAGAACTTTGTTTTTGGGGTTTTTCTTTTATTTCAAAGAGTATATGAGTAATTTATACTCGTATATTCACTTGATGTTATTGTGTAAGTGCAATATGACTTCTTTGAGCGTTAATGTTTACATATGATTGATATTTTTATTAGTATTATAATTATACTATGGCTTTAGACCAGATATGTTGTATCCTTGAATCAAAAAAAAGTTGTAGAGAAGCAAGTAATGACGTGCATTCTGTTAAACAGTAATTTGTTTTAACAGTCTGGTATGTGTGTGTGTAGTTGTAGATTGCAAACAATTAAACACCTCTTATCACTTGAAAGCCTCGCAGATGATCAGTTTGCCCATTCTGGGCTTCTGTAGAAACATGGTGGTACTTGGAACATCGATGAAACTAAATTCTGACTACCTTCATATATCACAGCAACTACAAAATTAAGGATTAAAGTCTTAAATGATAATATGTTTAATATGCCTTGTTTTTTTATTGTTTTTTTAAACTTCACTTCAAACTTCAATTGTTTTAATTTTCTTTTTTTTTTTTTTACATTAACAATTATGGGAAAAGGATAGCATTTTTCTCAAAACACAAAGGATTATCACCTGACCCTCGAGCACTGCAGTGCTTTTGAGGTCGTGTTCACACCAGACTTGTTTAATCGGGTTGAACCGAACCCGGAGTGTTTAGCCCCCTGCTGTGATTGGTTTGAAGACAGTCCGAGACCTCTGGTGTGAACCCAACAACCAGACCAGACCAGGTCTCGGACTGCTTACAAGTGAACTCCGGAGCAGATCATCACTGGTTTGAACCTTATCCAAATCAACCACTGCAAGTGTTGAACAGTGCCATGTAAAAATGAAGAAGTTGTGTAATTTATACATAAAATGGGCGACATACTGTAGAGACGTGGTGGCTCTTCTGGTATTAAAGACTGATTTATTTGGTACGACAACAGTATATAATGACAACATAGACAACATGCCTTATGATTCCACAGCTGTCTTCATGGCACATTCTTCTTCTTGCAGAACATCCTCAATGAAAGGCACTTAGTCTCTTATACTTCATTTCTCTAGCTACAGAAATCTAATTCCCACATTTGACCTGTTTAAAGCTGTAGCTGCCCAGCGAGGTTTGGTTCAAGAACAGAGTTGTATTTTCAGAAGTCTTCTCTAATGAGCTTTGGTGGTAAATACTTGCGCACCAAACATTAGCCAATCTTAGCATCTAGATGGCGAACACTGTTGAAATTATACAGCTCTACTCTATGTGCTTTTGCTGTTAAAAAGACAGATCTCCCAAAATCAAAAATACATAATATCACCAGCAAAATCAATAATGTCTTTCCAGAAACCCTAACCTGGCAAAATGATTTTGGAGAGATCTGGATCCTGATCTTGGATCCCTGTAATTGAGTTATTTCTCTTTTTCTGGGGTAATTTCAGGCAGGTGGGGGAGGTATGAACACTACTGAATGTTTTCTTACTTGTGTTCCTACTGTGTCTGAAGAGATTGAAATGCTACTGAAAAATGTTAACTACCAGAAGCTTCATATTCGGAAAATCAAATGTGTGAGCGTGCAGTGAATAGTGCCGGCCTCTCTAACGATGACTGCTGCCCGCCCACTCACTTCAGTCTGGATCATGTTGATGCGTCTGGAGCAGAGGGTCTTGACACAATTATAGATGTCCACCACTCCTTCGCACTCGGCCATATCCAGCATAACATCCAGCACAATGTAGCAGCCGGTCCTACCTGCGCCCATACTGGTGCAGAAGAGAGAAGAGAAGGATCGACAAGCTTAAGTGCACCACTGAAATGAAAAAGTCTCAGTGGGGAGATTCAGTAACGATTGAGACACCCTACAAAGTCAAGTGTAATAGTAGGCTTTGTTCTGGAAAGAAAAATTGAAAATACAGAAGCCATTGTGTTGAATATGCTAAAACTTTGTACCAAAATGAAAGCAAAAGCAAGAAATCTAGCTACATACAATAAGAACTATTTTGACATTATTCCTTTAATATTAAATGTTGTTTTTCTATTGAATGGTGTGCAGTTGTGAATAAATATTTGGTGAAACAACAAATTTGCTCCTCTGCACATGAGCTGGTAAACATGAGGCATTTTTCCTTGGTCTGATTTGTCTTTTTTACAAGTGAGAAAAAAATACCAAGAATCAACCAAAGTTCATCACAGTATTTCAATCTCACGTAAGCCACTTGTGTTTTATTTTATTTTATAGTTTAATTACAGGCCTGTGGTTTGGCTCGGTTTAAAGTGATTTGGGAAATTGGAAAAAAAAAGCAGGTAAATGCAGTTTGTGTTCATACTGGCTAACAAAACAAGAGCTTGATGTTATGCAGAGTGACAGCTAACTCATTGATTTGACACTTTTGACTTTCATCCTGCATCATCATCACTACTTGTAGCCATGTGGGGGAAAATCAAATTCCAAGGACTGACAGCAGGTCATGGTACACTAAAACGAGCAATCATTAGTATGACCCTGATTCCCAGAAAAATGGTATCCTCTCTGAAACCTTATAATTTGCTAATCCTTGTTCTAATTTACTTAAATAAAACAGTACAAACTCAATGTGTTTACATTTTGACCTCAAAAACTTAGTTTGAATTTATGCCAACAGGTGTTTCACACAAATTGGGACAGGAGCAACAAAGACTGTGAAAGTCGTAGAATGCTCAAAAACAGCTCTTTTGGGCTTTCCATATGAAAACAATTTAATTCATCAAATACAAACAAACAAACATCCATAACACACAGAGGAAAAATTAAGGACTTCACAAATTGAGGTTGAAGTTTTATTGATTCAAAATGAACGGATCCTTTCCTTTTTTTCAAGTCCAGCTGACTTTAAGGAACCATTGATTTATTTAAGGAATTTTAAGGACACTAACTTTTTAGGGTTTTAGTTTGTTTGCAAGTGATTGCATTCCCTTCCATTTTTATTTTTTGGAATCAGGGTAAACAAAAAAAAAAAATCTATTCATTAGCTTTAATTGCATTTCCACTTTTTGAGGAAAACACCTTAAGAAGCCTTGTGAGCCAAGACTTCTGTAGTAGGTGCACATTAAGCAGCCACAACAATAAAACTGTCTGCCACTCAACTGAATAATGATTATCTGTAACAGGAAGCAGGGAAACTTAACTTAAATATTGTTGCATCCCAAGTATACGCCTCAATGCTATTTAGGAATGGGTCAAGAAATAAGACAAGATCCCAAGGCTTCTATCTGCCCTCACAACCCGATCCAAGTGA